>AWOL01S0006979.1:3302-21758 GCA_000715115.1 Nicotiana otophora | reverse complement strand
GGGGGGGGGGGGGGAATCCTGACCAAGCGCTAAAATAAGCCAATCATGGCATGAATAAATAAATATTGATTCAGCGTGCAGCCCGATCCCATAAACATCCTCACAATCAGGCCCTCGGCTTCACTCAGTCATCAATCTCTCCAGTCTCTCGGGCTCATGAATATCATGACACTCAGCCCAAACAATGATGATATTATGATCAATATATGGCCACAAACACTGAGATATGATATGCAAATGATAGATATGATTGATAGATGAATCACAACTAGATTTCTCTAACACATGGAGAATACATGGATGATAAGAAGATTATATGGCTACACAGCTCCACGAAATCGACTGAGTCACAATTTCTAGGGTGCACGCCTACACGCCTATCACCTAGCATGTGTGTCACCTCAACAACAACCACATAACACATAATTCAGGGATTCATACCCTCGGAACCAAGTTTAGAAAGGTTAATTACCTCAAACCGTGCAAATCTTTACTCCAATAAGCCCTTGCCTCGTGAATCAGCCTCCGAACGACTTGAATCTAGCCACAAACAGCTCGATACAATCAATACAAGATGTAGGAATCAATTCCATATGATAAAACTAAGTTCTTTAACAAAAGTAAAAACGTCAACTCAAAAAGTTAACCCCGGGCCCACGTCTTGGAATCCGACAAAATTAAGAAATACGAATACCCATTCAACCACGAGTCCAACCATACAAAAATTACTCAATTCCAATCACAACCCGGCCTTCAAATCCTCAAATTAAAGCCTATGAAGTTTCTACAATTTTTCCCAATTTTCCAACTCAAAACACTAATTTAATGATAAAAACAATGATAGATTCATGTATATTACCCAAATCCGAGTTAGAATTACTTACCCCAATCACTTCCTTGAAAATCCCTCTAAGAATCACCTCAATCCGAGCTCCCAAAATCAAATTATGAAATATAACTCTAACCCTCGTTTTTGAATCTTATATTCTTCCCAAGTGCTCTTCTTCGCGATCGCAGGAAATGCTTCGCGATTGCAAAGCACAAATCTACAAAATGCCAAAATTACTCTCCGCGAACGTGGAACTCCACGTGCAAACGTGACTCACAGATTCTTCAACCTACGCGATCGCAACCCCTTTCACGCGATCCCGAAGAACAAGTCGCGTGGACTCCCAACATCCTCCTTTCTTCTTCGCGGGCGCCACCCAACATGTACATTCACAATTCATTGAATGCCGAAGCTCCGCGATCGCAGACTTCTTCTCGCGATCATATAGAACAATCCTCCACCAGTTGCCAAACAACTCTTCCCGATTGCGATCTCCCACTCGTGATCGCGTATAAGGAAACCAGCAACAGAAAAATCATCAGTCTACAAAGTTCCAAAATGCGCCGAACATGATCAGAATCACACTCGAGGCCCACGTGACCTCAACCAAACATACCAACAAGTCCTAAAACGTCATACAAACTCGCTCGAAGTGTCAAATCGCATCAAACAATACTAAAACCACAAATCGCGCATCGATTCAAGCCTAATAAACTTATGAACTTCTAGCTTTCAAAACTAATGCCGAAACATACCAAACCAACTCCGATTAACCTCAAATTTTGCAACAAGTCATAATTGACACAAGGGATCTATTTCAACTTTCGGAACCCAAATCTAAGCTCGGTAACCACAAAGTCAACTCTCGGTCAAACTTCTTAACTCTCCAAACTTCCATTTTTTCAACTTTCGCCAATTCACGCCAAAATCATCTACGGACCTCTAAATCAATATCCGAACACACTCCTAAGTCCAAAATTACCCTACAGAGCTATCAGAATTGTCAAAACTCCATTCTGAAGTCATTTACTCATATGTCAACATCCGGTCAACTCTTTCCACTTAGGCCTCCAACCTTGGGACTAAGTGTCCCAACTCATTCTGAAACATCCCCGGAATCAAACAACCACCCCTGCAAGTCACATAAAAATAATTGAGCACAAAAAAAGCAGTAAATGGAGGAACGGGGAAACAACACTCAAAACGACCGGCCGAGTCATTACATCCTCCCCCTCTTAAATAAATATTCATCCTCGAACGGGTCTAGAATCATACCTGGAGTCTTAATTAGGCATGGATATATGTTCCACGTCTCCCATTCGGTCTCCCGTTCAGTATCTCCCAAGTAGCCTCCTCGACTGCCTGACTGCTCCATTGTACCTTCACTGAAGCTTATATTCTTTGACCTCAGCTTCTGAACCTGCCAATACAAAATGGCCACCGGCTCCACTTCATAAGTCAAATTACCATCCAACTGAACTGTGCTTAAGTACAAAACATGAGACAGATCACTGACATACTTCCGGAGCATAGAAAAATGAAATACTGGATGAACACTCGATAGACTAGGTGGCAATATAAGTTTCTAAGCCACCTCCCCAATCCTCTCAAGCACCTCAAAAGGCCCAATATACCGAGGGCTCAACTTGCCCTTCTTCCCGTACCTGATAACACACTTCATGGGTGAAACTCTAAGCACTACCTTCTCTCCCACCATGTAAGAAATATCACAAACCTTCCGATCGGCGTAGCTCTTCTGTCTAGATTGCACTATGCGAAGCCAATCCTAAATCAACTTAACCTTGTCCAAAGCATCCTGAACCAAGTCAGTACCCAATAGCCTAGCCTCACCCGGCTCAAACCAAACCACCGGAGATCGGCACTGTCTCCCATACAAAGCCTCATACGGAGCCATTTAAATGCTCGATTGGTAGCTGTTGTTGTAGGCAAACTCTGCAAGGGGTAGAAACGGATCCCAAAAGCCCCCAAAATCCATGACACAAGCGCGTAGCATATCCTCCAATATCTGAATAGTGCGCTCGGACTGTCTGTCCGTTTGAGGGTGAAATGTTGTACCCAACTCAACCCGTGTGCCTAACTTTTGTTGTACTGCTATCCAAAACTATGATGTAAAATACATGCCCCGATAAGAAATGATGGACACCGGCATACCGTTAAGGCGAACAATCTCGCGGATATAGATCTAAGCCAACCGCTCCAAAGAATAGGTAGCCCCAACTAGAATGAAATGCTCGAACTTGGTCAACTGATCCACAATCACCTAAATAGTATCAAACTTCCTCAAAGTCCATGGGAGCCCAACTACGAAGTCCATAGTGATACGCTCCCATTTCCACTCCGGAATCTCAAGCCTCTGAAGCTCTCCGCCCGGTCTCTGATGCTCGTACTTTACCTGCTGATAATTTAGGCACCGAGCTACAAACTCCACTATGCCTTTCTTCATACTCCTCCACCGATAGTGTTTCCTCAAGTCTTGATACATCTTTGTGGCACCCGGATGAATGGAATGCCGCAAACTGTGGGCCTCATCAAGAATAAACTCATGTAGCCCATCTATATTGGACACACAAATCCGACCCTACATCCGTAACACCCCATCATCCCCAATGGTAACCTCCTTGGCATCGTTGTAATGAGTTGTGACCTTAAGGACAAGCAAATGAGGGTCATCAAATTGACGCTCTCTGATGTAATCATATAAGGAAGACCGAGAAACCACACAAGCTAGAACCCGACTGGGCTCCAAAATATCTAACCTCACGAACTGATTGGCCAAGGCCTGAAAATCTTATGCAAGCGGTCTCTCACCAACCGGAATAAATGCGAGGCTACCCATACTCACCTCCTTTCTACTCAAGGCATCGGCCACCACATTGGCCTTCCCGGGATGATACAGAATGGTAATATCATAGTCCTTTAGCAGTTCCAACCATCTTCGCTGCCTCAAATTTATATCCTTTTGTTTGAACAAGTGCTGGAGACTTCGATGATCCGTAAATACCTCACAAGACACACTTTAGAGATAATGCCTCTAAATATTTAATGTATGAACGATGGCTGCCAACTCCATATCATGAACAGGGTAGTTCTTCTCATGGGGCTTCAACTGGTGCGAAGCATAAGCAATCACTATACCCTCCTGCATCATGACACACCCAATACCAATCCGAGAAGCATCACAATACACTATATAAGAACCTGATGTTGAAGGCAAAACTAGAACTGGAGTTATGGTCAAGGCAGTCTTGAGCTTCTGAAAGCTCTCCTCACACTTATCCGACCATCTGAATGGAGCAACCTTCTGGGTCAACCTGGACAAAGGCGCTGCAATGGATGAGAAACCCTCCACAAAGCGATAATAATATGCAGCTAAGCCAAGAAAACTCTGAATCTCAGTAGCTAAATACGGTCTGGGCCAACTCTGAACCGCCTCTATCTTCTTTGGATCTACCTTAATCCCCTTACTGGACACCTCGTGACCAAAGAATGCCACTGAACTGAGCCATAACGCACACTTGGAGAACTTGGCATAAAGCTTCTCCTCCCTCAACCTCTATACTCCAATCCTCAAATGATGTGCATACTTCTCCTAGCTGCGTGAGTACACCAGGACATCATCAATAAATACTATGACAAATGAATCAAGATATGGCTAGAATACATTGTTCATCAGATGCATGAATGATGCCGGGGCATTGGTCAACCCAAAATATATCACAAGGAACTCATAGTGACCATACTGGGTCCTGAATGCCGTCTTCAGAATATCTGAGTCCTGAATCCTCAACTGGTGATACCCATACCTCAAATCAATGTTAGAGAACACCCTCGCTCACTAAAGACGGTCAAATAAATCATCAATGCGCGGCAAAGGATATTTTTTCTTGATTGTAACTTTGTTCAACTACCTATAGTCGATGCACATCTGCATAGTACCATCTTTATTCTTCACAAACAGAACCGGTGCACCCCAAGGCGACACACTAGACCTAATAAACCCCTTATCAAGAAGCTCCTGAAGCTGCTCTTTCAATTCCTTCAACTCTTATGGAACTATACGATATGGAGGAATAGAGATGGGTTGACTACCTGGCACCAGGTTAATACCAAAATCAATATCCTTATCGGGGACATGCCCGGCAGGTCTGTAGGAAACATATCCGAAAAGTATCGCATTACCGGAACAAAATCAATAGTAGGAGTATCAGCACCAACGTCCCTCACAAAGGCCAAATATGACAAACACTCCTTCCCAACCATCCATTAGGCCTTCAGATAAGAAATCACCCTGCTAGGAACATAATCTAGAGAACCTTTCCACTCGATCATCGGCAACCCCGGTATCGCCAATGTCACAGTTTTAGCGTGACAATCCAGAATAACATAGCATGGGGACAATCAATCCATACCCAAAATCAACCATACTAAGTAATAATAGATTAACCCTCCAATCATCACCACACACGATCAATACACATAGTCCACAATAATAGTATCGCCCACTGGCATAGATACATGAACATGGGAAACTAAGGACTCACGGGGCATATCCAAATAATGAGTAAAATAGGATGATACATAGGAATAAGTGGAGCCAGGGTCAAATAATGTGGAAGCATATCTGTGGCACACTGAAACAATACATGTGATCACTGCATCTGAAGCAACGGCCTCTGGCCTAGCAGGAATAGCATAGAATCGAGCATGACCGCCACCTGATCGGTGTCCCCCTCTAGGGCGACCTTTGGCTGCATGAGCCCCACCCCGAGCTTGCTGGGCGAGTGGTGAAGTAAATAGTGTGGAAGTCGTGACCTGACCCCTCTGTTGAACTGGACCTCCAAAGTGGCAGGGACACTGTCTCCATATATGCCCAAACTCCCCACACTCGAACAAACTCCCCGCTGGTGGTGGGGACTGAATCGGGCCCCGAGAACCAGAATAACTACTAGAAGGACCTAAACCAGATGAACCCTGAACCGATGGAGGACAAGATGAACACTAAGTTGGGAGAAGACTTAGAGATGATTGACCCGGACTAGCACTATATGAACCATGGCTAGTTGATGCGCCACGATGAACCAGACGAGCCATCTGAGCAGGCCTATAAGGACGACCCCTGCTATGGTAGGATTGCCCCCCAAAAGGAACACTGTTGAAACTAACTGAACTACGAGGACTCTTGGCCTCCCTTTCCTCACGCTCCTGAATGCGTACTAGCTCTAGTCGCCGAGCAATATCAACCACCTCATAAAACCTAGAACCTGATGCATTCTCCCAAGTCATAACAAAACGCAATTCATAGCTGAGGCCATCAATGAACCTCATAATCTGCCCTATCTCTGTGGGAACCAACCAGATTGCATGACGAGCCAACTCAACAAATCTCATCTCGTACTGGGTCACAAACATACCCTCCTAGTATAGCTACTCAAACTGCCTACGTAACTCCTCCATGTGGGTCGATGGTACAAACTTCTCTAAGAAGAGAAGGGAGAACTCGTGCTATGAAAGTGGTTCAGCACCGGCTGGCCTGCTCCGCTCATAGGCCTCCCACCATCTGAAGGCTACCCCCGCCAGCTGAAAAGTAGTAAATGAGACCCTACTAGTCTCTAGAATACCCGTTGTGCGAAGCATCTGGTGGTACCTATCCAAGAAGTCATGTGCATCCTCTAACTCAGCCCTACTGAATGATGGAGGCTTGAGCCTCCCAAACCTCTCTCGTCTCTTCTGCTCCTCATCACTCATAATGGGATCCATATGGGCCTGAGCAGCTACAATCGGTTGGGCTGGTAGTACCCCTGATCTCTGAAGTCCCTGCACCACCTGCCCTGAGGTAAAAGTGGCGGGAGTCTGAGCACCTCCCCCGCCTGAGAAGTGGCTGGAGTGGCCGGAACTAAAACTACTTGAGCAAGGCTAGTGCAAACAGTCAATATCTTAGCTAAAGCTTCCTGAAGGTCTAGAATCACAATGGGCACAACTGGTGTCTGAGCTGGTCCCACCGGCTCAACCATATCTAGAATCTGCTCCTGAGTTGGAGCAAGTGGTGGGTCTAGATATGTTGTTCTAGCTGTTGTACGAGCTGCACCTCGGCCTCTACTGCGGCCCCAGCCTTTCAAGGCCCTAGTTAGTGGTACTGGTGGTCATCAGCCCTATCCGGTAGCACGTATCCTCACCATCTGTGAGATAATAAAATAGCAGACGTCGCCGTACCGATCCGCAAGACTCTACTGAACCTGCTCATGACTCGTGAGACTTATGTAACCTAGGCACTGATACCAACTTGCCACGATCCAAATCCTACAAGTCGTGATGGCGCCTATCACAATACTAGGCAAGCCGACAACTCCCAAATAAACATGCATCTTTAATTTAAAACGTATTGAAATAAGCTTAAATAGTAAATCTCATAATTAACTGATAAGAAAATATCACAACTCAATACAAAATCCCCTAAAATCCGGGTGTCACTGAGTACATGAGCATCTAAATGAAAACATAGTTTGACTACTAAAAATATTGTCTATAAAGATAGAATAGTACAAATAACTAAAAAGAAGGAGAGTCAAGGTCTGTGGACGTCAAGGCAGCTACCTTGATAGTCTCCAATAGATAAAGCTCCAAAAGCTAGCAGCCGCCATACCCGGAAGTACCTGGATCTGCACACAAAGTGCAGAGTGTAGTATGAGTACAACCGACCCAATGTACTCAATAAGTAACAAGACTAACCTTGGGCTGAAAGTAGTGACGAGCTGAACAGGTACAGTCGAAATAAAGAATTTAACAGTATAAAAATGTAGACATACTTTCAAGTTTAATAGTTTAAGCTCAATACGGATAAAACTATGCCAAGTGTGGCTGAAATAAGGAATGATACATCACTATATCTACATGTCAATTATGCATGCCAACTGTAATGCAACATAGTGATAAAACCATATACATACTCTCGGAGTATCAATTTACTCAGTCCTTCCAGTCACTCAGTCTTCACAGTCACTCAGTCCTCCCAATCACTCGGCACTTGAGCTCGGCACTCGCACTCAGCACTTGCACTCGCACTCAGTAGGTACCTGCGCTCACTGCTGGTAAGTCAAACTCTGGGGGGGGCAGATCTTGCCCAAGTGCTAAAATAATCCAATCATGGCATGAATCAATAAAGCATGTTGTGGTGTGCAACCCGATCCCATAAACATCCTCACAATCAGGCCATTATCCTCACTAAGTTATCAATGACGATATGATGTATCAATATATGGCAACAGAGACTGAGATACGATATGCAAATGATACATCTGACTGATTACATAATTGCAAGTTAAGCAAGTAAATCAATAGCAACATGACCTTTGTGGGTCCCAACTGTACCAGCATATAGCCTAAGCATGATTTCTAGCATGAACCACAGCTCAATTTCTCTAACACATGGAGAATATATTGATAATAACAAGATTATATGGCTACACAGCTCCACGAAATCCACCGAGTCACAATTTCTAGGGTGGATGCCCATACGCATGTCACCTAGCATGTACGTCACCTCAACAACAACCACATAACACGTAATTTAGGGATCTGTACCATGAGAACCAAGTTTAGAAGTGTTACGTACCTCAAACCGTGCAAATCGCTACTCCAATAAGCCCTTGCCTCACGAATCGGCCTCCAACGACTCGAATCTAGCCACAAACAACTCGATATAAACAACACAAACCATAGGAATCAATTTCATATGATAAAACTAAGTTCTTTAACAAAAGTCAAAAAGTCAACCCCGGTCCCACATCTTGGAATCCAACAAAAATAACAAAATCCAAACACACATTCAACTACGAGACCAACCATACCAAAATTACTCAATTTTGATCACAACTCGGCCTTCAAATCCTCAAATTAAAGCTTATGAAGTTTCTATAATTTTTCCCAATATTTTCAACCCAAAATACTAATTTAATGATAAAAACAATGATAGATTCATGTATATTACCCAAATCCGAGTTAGAATCATATACCTCAATCACTTCCTTGAAAATCCCTCCAAGAATCGCCTCAATCCGAGCTCCCAAAATCAAATTTTGAAATATAACTCTAACCCTCATTTTTTAATCTTATATTTTGCCCAGGTGCTCTTCTTCGCGATCGCGAAGCACCAATCCACAAGCTGACAAAATTACTCTTCGCGAACACGGAACTCCATATGCAAACGCGACTAACAGATTCTTCAACCTACGCGATCACGAAGAACAAGTCGCATAGACTCCCAGCCTCCTCCTTTCTTCTTCGAGGACTCGATCCAACATACGTGTTCGCAATTCATTGAATGCCAAAGATCCGTGATCACAGACCTTTTTTCGCAATCGCATAGAACAATCCTCCACCAGTCGCCAAACAACTCTTCGCGATCGCGATCGCATATAAGGAAACCAGTAATAGAAAAATCAGCAGTTTTCAAAGTTCCAAAATCCGCCGAACATGATCCGAATCACACCCGAGGCCTTCGGGACCTCAACCAAACATACCAACAAGTTCTAAAACATCATACGAACTCGCTCGAAGTGTCAAATCACATCAAAAATACTAAAACCATGAATGGTGCATCGGTTCAAGCCTAATAAACTTATGAACTGCTAACTTTCAAACTAATGCCGAAACATACCAAACCAACTCCGATTAACCTCAAATTTTGCACACAAGTCATAATTGACACAACATACCTATTCCAACTTTCGGAACCAAAATCTGAGTTGGTAACCACAAGTCAACTCTCGGTCAACCTTCTCAACTCTCGAAACTTCTATTTTTTCAACTGTTGCCAATTCAAGCCAAAATCATCTAAGGACCTCCAAATCAATATCTGGACACACTCCTAAATCCAAAATCACCTTATGGAGCTATCGAAATCGTTAAAACTCTATTCTGGAGTCATTTACTCATAAGTCAACATCCGGTCAAATCTTTTAACTTAGGCCTCCAACCTTGGGACTAATTGTTCCAACTCATTCTGAAACATCTCCGGAACCAAACCAACCACTCCGGTAAGTCACACAATAATAATTTAGCACAAAATGAGCAGTAAATGGGGGGAAGGGGTTACAACACTCAAAACGATCGTTCGTATCGTTACAATGCCGGGTCAAGATAATCTATTTTTGGTTTTTTAAGTGCGCGAGCAGGTTCGTAGCGTATTTTATGATTGAAATGCATATACGGTTTGTGTACGGGAGGTTTTGAATGAGTTATGGGTGCTAAAATGAAGATTCTTTTGCTGCTCATTTTATGGTGTAAAGTAATTATGAAAATGTCAAAATTATCTCTTAAATTTTCAGACTTCCTTTAAAACTTCAAACTATCATATCTCCTTCATTTTAAGGCCAAATTAGGTGATTCAAAAGGCTATCTTAGGTGTAATCTCGCAAATATGATATTGAGCTTATCAAATGTCAGTTTCGGAGTCATTTAGGATCTAATTCGAGCTATAACAGCTGCTGTATTATTTTACTTATTTCGAAATTTAGTCATTTTTTCTCATATGGTTTTGGAGCTCAGATTTGGGCGATTTTGGAGGGAAGTTTCACAATATAGATTGGGGTAAGTATTCTTTTACTCGGATTTGATTATATTACATAATTCTATCTTCAATTTTGGCATTTAATTTGATGAATCTAAAAGAGAAATTAGGGATTTTTGGTATAAACTTTCCTAAAGTGAATAATTGGGTTTTGAATATTGATTCAGAGTCGGATTTGAGTAAAATTAGTATGGTTGAACTCGTAATTGAATGGATTATAGGAATTTGTGAGTTTTGTTGCGTTCCGAGTTTTGTTGACTTTGAGTATGTGATTAAAGATATGACCTTTATCGTTTCGGTTTACTTCCTATAGCATTATTTGATAATTTTGAGTTGATTTTGGCTAGATTGAGCTGTTTGGAGGTTGCTTTGTGCGGGATGGTGCTTCTAGCGTATCGATTTGGCTTGTTCGAGGTAAGTGTCTTGCCTAACTTTGTGGGAAGAATTTTTCCTACTAATTGATATTGCTTTCTACAAGCATGGGTGATGCATTTATGAGGTGACGAGCGTATGCATATGACAGGATTAATCATACTTGGGGGTAGATTATACGATTATTTGTGCCTTGTAGAATTAAGTGGCCTTCTTGTTTCGCGTTTTAATTGACTTCTAGATTAATATGAATATGAAGTTAAATGCTAGAAACTATGATTTTGCTTATTATAATTTGATTAACATTTGAAGGACTTTTTGTAAAATTATTGATGTGCTAAATTCGGCGTTATTATACTTAATCACCAATACATCGCTACGACCGTTATTCTTGAGAAATTGGATTCTATACTTGAGCTGAAGATCATCTTTTTGAGATTGATTGAGATATTTGAACAATGAGATTCTTGAGGTTTGTTAAATTTTTATTGTCTTGAAAGCTGTGATTTATGTTCATTTGGAATATTCGCTTAATCATTCTCCTTGATGTTATTCATGCTTCCTATCTTGCTTGTTATTAATATACCATGTACTTGGTGAGGAAGAGTGTAAAGCACGAAGGGTGATGTCGTGCCATTTCATATACATTACCATAAGAAAAAGAGTGTAAAGCACAAAGGGTGATGTCGTGCCATGTGAGTTAAGCACGAAGGGTGATGCCGTGCCATTTCATTTACATTATCATGCGAGGATGAGAGTAAAATAACGAAAGGTGATGTCGTGCTATTGTTTTTATATCATCATGTGTTCATGGCATGAAGGATGTTTCCGCTCATACGAGAACGAGATACATGCATTATATTGTGATGCCTTTTCCTTGTGTATATATTCATACCTTTACCTTGAGTTGTTACTGTTGTATCTTTGTTTTCTATGTGACTTGTCGTTTTTGTTCTGCCTTTGTCCTCTACATCAATTGTTGACGTATTATCCATGCTTTTTATCTGTTTAACTTGTAAATATCATGCTTTCCTTCTTGTTTGTCATATGAACATTTATGCCTTATCTCAATTGTTGCACTTTTCGTATAAGCCTTCTACCATGTTAGTTATCCATGCCTTCTATTTGATTAACTTATAAAGATCATGCTTTCCTTCATGTTTGTTATATCTACATCTAAGCCTTCTACCATGTTAGTTAGTGAATTTATATTCTTCCATATTAATTGCTATCATTACTTCTATGTCTCCCACCTAGTCTGCTACCGTTGTCCATATGTACTTCCTTGTTCGTTATTGCTACTTATGTAATTCTCACTTTGTCGTTACGATTATTGACATTTCTTTCACCTGGTTGGTATTGTTATACATATATTTGGTGAGAATGAGATAAATGCACGAAGGGTGTTGTCGTGCTATTTGATTTGATATTCTGAGTACACTTCTCACGCTATGAAAGTTCTGGATTTACTACCTTAGGTTCGATTGTCATCTTGATAAGGAAATGATTGCTTATGATATTGAGGAATATTGACTGTAATGTTTTCTAATGATTCTTTTACTGCTTCACATATTTGTTCTTGTACTATTTTCTGTTATATTTTAGTATTGTTTCTATTGCTAGTCTGTTGCACTGGTTATATCAGTGAGTATCGTTAAACTAAAAAGCCTCGTCACTACTTCACCGAGGTTAGACAATATACTTACTAGGTACATGGGACCGGTTGTACTCATACTACACTTTTTCACCTTGCATGCATATTTTGGAGCTGGAGTTGCTGTGTATAGCGGGAGCTAGCATCGAAGATGTATCTACATTCCAGTTATAGTTGTCACTTATCCTTGGTAACTATAGATTTTGTAAATCTATTTATGTATATTTCGAACAGATAATGTATTTATTTCGTACCAGCTTTTGTAAATTCTAAGTCTTAGAAGCTCATGATTTGTACAACCAGTCCTTGGGTTATTGTATAAAAATTCAAATAATTCTTCATTGTTTTCTTATAAATCTCATTTGGATTATGTTGACTGTTAGTTGGTTTACCTAGCGGGTTGGGTTAAGTTTCATCACGACTAGTAGCTTTTGGGTCGTGACACGAAGACAACCTCTCTACCTTTACCAGGTAGGAGTTATACAGTCTGCATACACACTCCCCAGACTCCACTTGTGAGATTAGAATGGATTTGTTGTTATTGTAATTACTCATTTAAGTATGAGGTTTAGATGATAAGAGTGATCTAATCAAATACCATTAAGATTGTTCTACTAAATGATATTTTTTATGAGTGGGTTACAAACTTAAATTATAAATGAAAAGGATCAGAGGGGTATATCCCCATCTAATAATCTCACAACAAACATCATTTCTTTTCTATCTCAATATTGGTTTCTTTTCTCACATTACTACAACTATACAATGTGGAGAGAGATGGGTAAAATGAGCTTAAAGATGATAGTAATATAGGTCGTTGGGATTTTTATGATCACTAAACATGCTTATATGACAAGGGACACACAATCTCTCAAGGTGACGCCATTGCCTAAGAATAACTCTCCTTACAAATTCTGAGAGTCTTTGCCAAAAAGAATCTCAATTCCACCTTCTGCTCCTTCCCAAAGGCATAGTGGAGGGAGGTTCTGGCCTTGAAGCAACCCAAGAGAAAGAACATGATTTTTCTCCATTGAGGATTCACTGAATCTATAAATGCATCTACATTAATGTTATTTGACTTTGGTCAACAATAGTTAAAATTATTATTACGCCCCAAATCCTCAAGCTTAGATAGTTGAGGTCGGCTATATGAATCTTCTATATTTTCACTCCATTTGAGCTTGTTTCTTTCTATTACTCAATAGTTCAGTCTTTTAAGACAAATCCTGAATTCTCTTATTGTCATGATCTAGAACCCCAACCTCAGGCCCGTGATAACGTCTAATATTTACTTGCTACGCAAGCAAACGTTAGATAATAAATTAACCGTTTTAACAATTTAAAACAAAGTAATACAATTATTAACGATTGGTAAAGCTGAAATACATAAGATAAAATCATAATATAACACGGTCTAGTTTAATCCCAGAAATCTGGAGTCACCAGTACATGAGCAACTAGAATACTACAAGTATGGTCTGAACGAAATATAATTTTTTGAAATAAAATAAACAGTAAAGATATAAACAAAAGGGGACTTCAGGGACTGCGAACGCCAGCAGCTCTACCTCAAGTCTCCGTTATAGATATGATCCGACCAGAAGCACCGCTAGACACTGTTGGGACCAATACCAAAATCTGCACAAGAAGTGTAGAAGTGTAGCATGAGTACAACCGACCCAATGTACTTTGTAAGTGTCGAGCCTAACCCCGACGAGGTAGCGACGAGGCTATGACAAGACACCTATTAAAATCATGTGCAGATATATACATAAAGCAACAAAAAATAACAAGTAGAGCATTTAAAATAATAATGGGGAGGTAACATGTAAAAAGGGAAGTAAGATACGAACGGCAAGTACAAAATCACCAAGTAGTCTTCTTCCGAAATAAACAACAATGCAGTCGAATAAATCACCAAATCCTAAAATCAAATAAAGCAATGAAACTAACAATAGCACGGTATTACCCTTCGTACTTTTACTCTCATCCTCACCATGTAATATCATAAATACAATGGCATAGAACCACCCTTCATGCTAGTACTCTCATCCTCACCATATGATAATGATATGATAAATGAAATGGCACGGTATCATCCTCCGTTCTTTACTCTCCTCCTCACATGATAAAATAAATGATAATAAAGCAATCAAGTGCATGACATCACCCTTCATGATTTAATCCTCTCAATCTCTCAATCAATGATAGTAATATGCAAATAAGGCACGGAAATACCCTTCTTGATTTTCACTCTTCCTCACCAAGCAACACCAATAATCCAAAGTACCAATGCAAGGTGGGAGCAAATTTCACTTCAATTATAGTGTTATGATAAACAAACTCAACTTTCAATATCCTAATAACTTCAAAATGAATAATGAATACTAAGGTGAACAATTAAAGAAATAATGATCTAACTAAGCCATAGAAACCACAGTAAACGGAACAACATAGTACAATAAAATAACTTTCACCTACATGTTTTAACCCAATGACAATGTATATATACTCGTCATCTTATATATACACCGTCCTCACACTTAATTCACGTAGCGAATAGACCAACAAGTCCTAATTTGCTCAAGTCAAAATTAACCATGATACTTACCTCACTCTGCAACAAAATCAATCAATCAACCATGACCTTTCCTTTAGAGTTAGCCTCCAAACCAATCAAATCTAGCCAAATATAGTTCAAATAATTCAAAATAAGCTTTAGAAAATACACACGAGTAAAAAAAGATTCAATTTTTAATGAATTAGGAACAAGTCAACAAAAATCAATCGCGGGATCACTTGGTCAAAACCCGAGATTCGGACCAAACCCGATTACCCGTTCACCCCTGAGTCACGTTATGTGATTTATTTCGAAAACCGACCTCAATTTGAGGTCTAAATCTCAATTTTTTAAAATCCCTAATTTCTACCCAAAACCCCTAATTTCTACCATGAAATTCATAGATTAAAGGTTAAAATCAATGGGTGATTATGGAAATACATCAAAACTAGTTAAAAATCACTAACCAATGAAGTTAGGATGCAAATCTCCTCAAAATCCCCTCTAGGCCGAGCTCTAGCTTTCAAGAATAGTGAAAAGTGACCAAATCCCGACTTACAACTTTTAAATAGTTGGGCGCCAGGTGTTCTTCGCGTGCGCGAAGAGCACTGGCCAAAAGGCCTACGCGTTCGCGTGGCCTGCTTCGCGTTCGCGAAGGCATCCCCAGCCAATCCCCCGCATTCGCGATCTATTAGTCGCGTTCGTGAAGAAGTCGGTCTTCCCCCCAGCCAACCAAAGCTTTGAGTTCGCGGAATGATATTCACGTCACGAAGGAAATTCCCCCCAGGCCCTCGTGTTCGCGATACAACCCTCGCGTTCGCGTAGCTTACCAGCCCCCAGCCCAATTTTTTCCCTTCGCGATCGCAAAGCACATCAAAAGCCAAAAACCAGCAGTCATCCAAGTCCAAAAATGGTCTGAAACCAATCCGAAACTTACCCGACCCCTTCGAGCTCCAAACCGAACATGTACACAAGTTTTGCTCGCTACCTCAAATCATCAAAATAACATGATCGATCGTCAAAATTCAAGAATTTTCAACTTAAACTCAATTTTACAATTTCGCACATAATGGGCCGAAACGCGTTCGGATCATCCCGGACCCCAACCAAACATGCGTACAAGTCCAAAAGTATCATATGGACCTACCAGAATCGTTAACGTTTACAACAATAAACTAATTGATCTTATTATCCAGACAACCTCTTTATTGTTAAAAAATATATATAATGTCTAAAAACTCTTACTAAAATAAATATTTTTGTGCAAAATAAATATATACTAATATTTATTTTTTTATTAAGAACCAAGCATGTATCCACCTTTATATGAGATTATAAATGAGATAAACTTTAGTTTCTTTTTCAATTTTTGTCAATATTGAAGAACCCCATTTATGATACTCCACCATATTTATCAAAGTCTGCTAGTCCAAGAAAACATGTGTACTTGCCCTGCTTCATTTAATGCTTCTTGTTTCAATAACTCTCTACTTTGTTTGCTATCTCTTGCATTCAATGCTCTCATTTCCCTCTTTGTTTTTCTTTTCTTTTTTCAATCTTGGTCATTTCTTGAAAAATAAAATCGAAAATACATGAAAAGAAAAGCTTCTTCATACATAATTCTTTTAGATTCTTCTTTTTCTTTTCTTTTTTTCAAACATTCGCAGCCATTCAGTTTCACCCTTACATTCCAAGGCATACAGTTATTAGTTATCCGTTCAAGAAGATACAATGGTAATTTAGTCAAATGGCTATTAAATGAGCATTCAAAATCTCAAACGATAGATCGATAAAAAAATGGAAGTAGTAGTAATATGTCCAAATTGAGTATCGCATTTGCTTGCCTCCTTTAAGCTCAACGCAGGAGGCCAAGCATTCTGCCAGACGTCCTGCCTCGAAGCTTTCACACTTTCGTTAAGAAAATCATGGAATACTATTAGTGATAATGTTTATTTGATTAAACTGCATTTTATTTTTTTAAATTTTTTTAGATCATTTATCGGATTTAGAGTATATTAGGAAAAACAAATATCAATGTCATATGGATTTCTTAATTAAATTGACACTAAAGATAGACCAAATTGATTTGGCTAAATTTGGACCAAATGTATGACAGGGAAATGAAGACAAGACTACCCATTTTTATGTTCTTTCCCACATAAACTTCACACACAAGTCACCTCCACTAACTACAAAAAAAAAAATTAGATTAGCTACGAACTTCGTCATTAATCTATTGC
The DNA here is from genome assembly GCA_000715115.1 of Nicotiana otophora. NCBI lineage: Eukaryota > Viridiplantae > Streptophyta > Magnoliopsida > Solanales > Solanaceae > Nicotiana > Nicotiana otophora. The sequence continues at coordinate 4,517 of AWOL01S0006979.1, read as the reverse complement.
TAGATTGCTTGTAATTAACAAAAATATTTGATAATCTGTCGCTAGTCTGTTGCTAAAAAGGATTAGCCATAATTTTTTGAAGAATAAACTCAAATAGCAGTCTACTCAATCGGTTAAATTAAAAATAGTCGGTGCTTAGCTACAAAATTTGTCAGTCGCTAATTCCTGCTTTATTTGGTAGTACTCTATCCCACCCCATTTTCTTCTTAGGAGTAGAATTTCTAAAACAAACACAAAAGCAGACATATAACCAAACAAGATATTTCCGCGCGCGTACTAATATATTGTATAGAAACCCCGAGCAAACATATATCACCTCTTTTCTATTTGGCTCTCCACAATCGGACACAACTCCTCCTCTCTTCCTTCTCTTCTTCTTTCAACAACATAAAACATTCTCACCATAACTACAACATATACAAGCTTAGGGAGCTAGCTAAATGGGGAAAATGAGGACAATACTATTCGTTGTTTTGCTTCTTCTGATCGTTGGCCAGGCTTATGCTGCAAGGCACACACAATTTCTCAAAGTTAAGCCTTTGCATATTAATAAATCTCAATTCTCAGAGTCTTTGCCAAAAGGGGTTCCAATTCCACCTTCTGCTCCTTCCCAAAGGCACAATGGTATCAACCTCAAACAGCTTCGGCCATGAAGAAAATCAATCCATAAAAAAGAACAGTATTACGTGAGTATACACTTTATAATAATATATTTATCTCCTTTTTCTTTCTTTTCTTTCTTTTTGGCCTAATGCTTTAGAGGGCATTGAGTATTGATTCACAAGTAACATATAGGTTGAAAAATCAAAAAGGGCGTCGGATTCAAAATTTAAATTTTATGATAACCTTTAAGATTTTTAGCATTGAACCCATTATATTATTAAAGTTATGGGTTCATTTCAAATATTTGTTGCAGTTCTAGTGAATTTTTACATATAAATTTATGTTCCGTGCCGAAAATATTAGTTCAGATGAACCCGGTACTAAAGAACCGCATACGCTGCTGGTGGTGGTGTACTGGTAAGTTCTCCTTTATCCTTAACCAAAGGTTTCGAATTCGAGACCTGTATAAAGTCAGCTTTGTTAGGGAGTGTTTTACCTATCAATATGGGACTTCCCGGCGCGAATACGGATTTAGTCGGACCTCAATGCGGATACCAGACACGGAAAACCAAAAAAACAAATATGTATAAGAGATTTTATAGCTTTTTTTTT
>AWOL01S0006977.1:35050-51973 GCA_000715115.1 Nicotiana otophora | reverse complement strand
GAATGTTCCATGATAGTGAAGATGAAAAAGAGATAACCACTAACGATCCGATTCTACAGGTTCAGCAGGGGATAGAGCAAATTGGACGGCTTAACTCACAGGTAGATGTGCTAATGGCAGAGGCGGAAGAATTTAAAAAGTGTGTGGATATCCTTACCTCGAAAAAGGAAGCCATTCAGGCTCAGTTGGATATGTCTAATGCCCAACTTCGATCTGCGAAAGAAAATGCTTCGGGGATGATCGAGAAGATGAAAGAGCTTCAACATTGGTTGGATTTGGCCACTTCAGATAAAGCAAATTTGGCTAAATAACTTGAAGTGGTGATCGAAGCCAATGAAAGAGCTGATGCCAAAGTGGCTCAGTTCAGGATCGATGTCGAGGTTAACCAAGACAAAGCTGAAAGCATGGTCGAACATGCAAAATGGCAAGCTCGGAGCGAAGCTCTCGAGGAGGTCAGATCTTAGGGCTTCGATATTGAGATTGAGATTGAAGTTGCGAGGGCATAGGAAAACAAAGCTAGAAGGTTAGCCTTTCCTGAGGAGGACTCCGATGACTCGGGGGAGTTCAAAGATGAGGACGATGCCGAGAATGCGACCTCCAATGAAGATTGAGTCATTTAGGGCCTTAGGTCATTTGCTGCGTTCGTTGGATACCGCTTTCGATTTTAGTATAAAGAACTTCCTTTTGGCATAGTAGCTGCATCTATACAAAATATTTGTAAATATAAATCTTTCTTCCTTTGGAAGCAAAATAGCTTTTAAGCTAAATAGATAGTTTGACTTTTAATCTCTGTTGCCTTTGGGTCTTGTGGGTAGCCCCTTTGCTTAATCGAGCTCGAACATCCTTCAGCATTAAATAGTCAAGAGTTCATTTGAATTCGAAGAAATGAGTAATTGTACTCGAAGTAAAGTAGCTCGTAGGCGTAATGGTCGAGTGAGTGCTTGCTTGAACTCGAAATAGAAGTAACCCGTAGGTTTAGTGAATAATTTGAACTCGAAGTAATATAGCCAGTAGGCATAATGGTCGAGTGAGTGCTTTCTCGAACTCAAAATAAAAGTAGCCCGTAGGCTTAGTAGTTGAATGAATGATTCGAACTCGAAGTAATATAGCCCGTAGGCGTAATGGTCGAGTGAGTACTTGCTCGAACCCGAAATAAAAGTGGCCCGTAAGCTTAGTAGTTGAGTGAATAATTCAAACTTAATGTAACATAGCCCGTAGGCGTAATGGTCGAGTGAGTGCTTGCTCGAACTCAAAATAAAGGTAGCCCGTACGCTTAGTAGTCGAGTGAATGATTCGAACTTGATGTAATGTAGCCTGTAGGCGTAATGGTCGAGTGAGTGCTTGCTCGAACTCGAAATAAAAGTAGCCTGTGGTCTTAGTAGTCGAGTGAATGATTCGAACTCGATGTAATGTAGCCCGTAGGCATAATGGTCGAGTGAGTACTTGCTCGAACTCGAAATAAAAGTAGGCCTTGGGCTTAGTAGTCGAGTGAATGATTCGAATTCGATGCAATGTAGGCTGTAGGCATAATGGTCGAGTGAGTGCTTGCTCGAACTCGAAATAAAAGTAGCTCGTAGGCTTACTAGTCAAGTGAATGATTCGAACTCGATGCAATGTCGCATGTAGGCATAATGGTCGAGTGAGTGCTTGCTCGAACTCGAAATAAAAGTAGCCTGTAGGCTTAGTAGTTGAGTGAATGATTCGAACTCGATGTAGTGTAGCCCGTAGGCATAATGGTCGAGTGAGTGCTTGCTCGAACTCGAAATAAAAGTAGCCCGTAGGCTTAGTGATCGAGTGAGTGCTTGCTCGAACTCGATCCTGTTTGCATAATAAATCTTGAATATAGGATATCGATAAAGAAATTGCTTTCTTTGCAAGTCATTATACATGTGTTCATGTTTTACATCAAGGCTCGGACCAACTACATAAGCTTGGTTCGTTTTGACCATTCGGCTCTTACAACGTTTCCTGTCGAGACACTGTTTGTCATGAAATGACGAAGTGACTTCCTTTGCACTGAACATGATAATCATCAAAGATACGTTCAATGATAAAGCCCCCCAATATACGAGGATGATTTTAAAGAGGCCTCAGATACTTAGCAGTAGTATCGTTTTAGGCGTTACACGTTCCAATAGCTTGGTCGTTGATTGACATTTTATTAGATCGGGCTTGGAGGATTTCCGCTATATGGTCGATATCGATCTCTGGTCAACCTTTGCTTGGTAGTTCTTTTAGTAACAGACCTATAAATCAACTGGTCATTATCGACTCTTATTTTGGATTGATATCGATTATGCACATCGGTCCAAGTAATAGTTGGGTACTCGATCAGATTTTGCTTCAGCCGCCGTGAAGCCATCGAGCTCCACTCGTTTAGACCTTGAGTGAAAGCTTGAACAACCCAATCGTCTGTGACTGGTGGCAGATCCATTCGTTCCATTTGAAAACGAGATACAAACTCCCTTAGCATCTCGTTATCCTTTTGTATTACCTTGAATAGGTCCGACTTTCTGGTCTCGACCTTTATGGCTCCCACATGTGCTTTTACGAAGAAACCTACAAGCATAGCAAAAGAATCAATAGAGTTAGATGGTAAATTACGATACAATACCATTGCTCCTTTTGACAAGGTTTCACCGAAGTTTTTCAATAATACAGATTCGATCTCATCATCTTCCAAATTATTGCCCTTGATGGCACACATGTAAGAAGTGACGTGCTCGTTGGGGTCGGTCCTTCCGTTATATTTGGGTATTTCGGGCATACGGAAATTTTTGGGGATTGGTTTTGGGGCCGCGCTCGAGGGAAAAGGTTTTTGCATGAATTTGTTTGGATTCTAACCCCTTTATCATTGGTGGAGCCCCCGGGATCTGATCGACCCTAGAGTTATATGTTTCTACTTTTCTATCGTTGGCTTCAACTCGCTTTGTGAGTTCCTCGAGCAATTTAGCAATTTCGGGAGTAGTCCCCAATTCTTGCTCATTTGACTTCACTATGACTGGCCCCGTTCTGTGGGTGATTTCTCGAGGTGGATTGAGCTTCGGCCTGCTTTGTAGCTGGGTTTGGCTCTGCAACTGAGCTATTGCTGCCTGTTGGGCTTGCAACATTTCGAAAATCATACGCAAGCTAACGTCGTTTTTCTCGACGTTATAGGTATCTCGAGCTGTAGACTAAGTACCACCATGGATGCTATTCTCGGGTTCAACATGTAGGTTCGCCTTAATGGCTACATGCGAGTTGATATCTATTAGCGCTCCGATTCGAGCTCCAACGGCGTTTACAAGTGGTCTTTCAGTACTGGGTGTCAAGTTATTGTTTTCGTCTTGAAGACCGGCCCCGTTGTCGATTGGTGAACCCATTTGATTGATGGTTAGTCGTAGCTAATCCGAAATTCAAGATATTTTCGAAAACAAGCGCAAAACACAATGGCATATTTTTTCAGATTCGTATCAAATGATCACTGTTATCCTTAGCCCCACGGTGGGCGCCAAACTATTTACCCGAAAAATCGGATAGAGTTGAATTTGTGTATGATTCTAAGGACACGTGATATAACTTGATGCAAATTGTAGAGTGAACTGTAAATATCTCTATTCTTGGTAAAATGGAATAAAATATAAGACAGAGAAAAGGAAATGTTGATGAACAAGGTAACGTGGTCCGGTAAATGTGTTAACATCCTCCTTTTATATTAGAGGGATCCTACTTTATCTATAATAATAAAAATATATAGTGGAGTTTCCACGGTGAATTGTCTTTTCCTCGATTTCCGCCAAGATTCTCTCCCATAGTGCGGTTGCAACGGCTCTTGTCTGCGAGCTCGATACTGGTTCGGGCCCTCGGTTTTGGTTCGAGCTCGATTCTAACTTTGGGTCTCGATATTCGGGGTGAGTGTTGGTCGGTCTTCGATAATCTCCGCCTTAACTCGTAGTTCGATTTGGATATGAGCTCGATAATGATACCGCGCTTGTCATTGATCGGTCTTATAGCTCGAAGCTCGACGCCCTTACTTCGGATCTCGACCGAGCTTCTCATGCAGATATCCTTTGATCGAAACATCATCGTCTCGACCAGTCCGTATGACTGACACAATCGATTTTGATCGTACACAAACCAGTTAATGCAAGTCCAAATTCCTACAGCAACTTTCAATAGTGAAGATGGACTTTCATTTTCTGCTGTCCCCAGCTTACTACATCGTCCGGGAGGAAAGGATTCTAGAGTATTCCTTACTTGGCCAGTCTTGCATTGTTTTTGAAGCCCCCATATACTTGACACATTGTCTTACATGTAGAAAGTTTATGGGGAGAAATCCATGCTTCTTATAGGGATTGCTGAGAACTATATATATCCTTGTCAGTTCCATTTCTCTTTGTGTTCTCTTTGGAAAAACAATTGCTTTTGTCGCTTCTCTAATTTTATTTTCCTCTTGGGTTTATTCTCTACGCGTTGTTGTTCTGTATAAATTGTCTGCGCTCTTGTACTGGAGTTGGCCAACAGATGGAGTCGGGCCAACATATGTAGCTAGGCCATCAGATGTAGCTGGTTAAACAGATGGAGCTTAAAAACTTGGACAATTAACAAAGAAGGTTACTGGTGCAACATATATCTCTACCGGGTAAGGAAGAGTATGGACTACAATTAATTGTCTTTATAGACAAATATTTATTTTTTGACAACTCTTTATATAATTTTAGTTTTTGCTGGCCTGTAATATCACTCGTAACTACAAAATATATTATTATTTGCAGCTAATATCATTCAGTAAGTGGGTTTATGTGATTTGATCGTAGAACGATTTTCAAACTTCTTATTTCGCCAAACATGTCATTCGCTTTCAACCATTCCCTATTCCTTTTTTATTTTGTATTCTCAAAGAACTTTATTATGAACAAAGCTAGTCTTTCATCAAATATAAATGATCAATATGTGCATTTGCCGATTTTTGTCTTAAACAGTGTAATTTTCCAATTCAAAAAAGAAGCTACACACATTTTTCACTTGCTGCGAACAAGCTCTTGAAATTTTTTATCATAGAGCATGACCCAAATCAATGCAGCCAAAGAACAAAAAATGATCTCTGTTTAACTTTTAACCGAGCAATGGATAATGTTGTTTCCTAAAACTATTTCTTTCTCTTTAATCACCTGAACACCTTGATTGTGAGTTGATATTATCTAAAGAAAGCGAAAAATATGATGGTGTTGGAATAGGAGATGGGCCAAACTTTCATTTTTTTATATCTTGAATCCATGAAATGATGGAAGGTGAGATTAATATTGCAAACACGAGAGATGTTAATTTTACCAGAGAGGTGAGAGTACTTTCCCAAATATTTTATAATACATATACATATCAGGGGAATATTTTTATATAACAAATATTTATGTCGATGATTAGAGTATGTTTAACAAAGAGTCTTAAAGAGTAATTTTTATTTGAAAGTCAAAAACCAAAAAGATAAGAAAAGTTGGATGTAATCAATTCTTTAACACTACTAAAAATTCGGGCAAAACCGTCCAAAAAGAACCGACCAAAGTGGATCGGTAATTGCCAATAACCGTCCAAAACGCGGCTATTTACGTGTGGGCAATATTTTGAAGGTCGGAAAGGCATACCGACCAAAGTTGGTCGAAAATTACCGACCAACTTTGGTCGGTTAATTAAATTAAAAACAAATCGACCAAAGTTGATCAGTATTTTAATTATATAATTAAAAAATGCACCATTTGGGAATTGAACTGGGGTCTATGTTGTGGCAAGATACTATTCTACCACTAGACCATTGGTGCATTTTGTTTTAAGACTGTCTTTTATTTCATTTATACTCTTTAATTGTATTTTCGTACGAAAATAACCTACCAAAGTTGGTCTAGGGGTGGGCATAATATCGACCGAACCGAAAAAATCGGCCGAACCGAAAATTTCAGTTTATTCGATTTCGGTTTTTCGGTTTATTCAGTCGGTTTGCGGTTTATTATTTTAAAAATTTCGGTGTTCGATTCGGTGGTCGGTTTTAATAGTTCAGTTTTCGGTTAAACCGAAAAATCGAAGAACCGATAAAGAAACCAAGTGTTAAAATAGTCAATGTATTTGTATATTAGCCTTGAACAAAATCACATTATAAGATTGTTATTTCCATCATCACTAATATAGTTTATTAGTTAATAGTACATGTTGGATATTCTTTGTAGCAATATGTGTACGTGTATAGGAAATAGACAAAATCAAACAGTTTTTTATCTGCATTACTGAACGTTCGAATTTCATCATCCAGGATGTACCAAAGCAAAAACATATTTGCTATGTGTTCCAACACAATTGATGACCACGAGAGCTTATTGGAATTGTTCTCTTGATGAAAGATTAAGAGATAATGAGTTGGTTCTGGAGCAAATGAACTCCCAATGCTTTTCCTATAGTGTTTTCACTGCCACTGCTACTGCTTCTGTTTTGTCTTAGCTCAGTCAAGGATTATCATAAAGGGAATTATATGAATTTGAACCGAAAATCGAACCGATTAAACCGAATCGAACATGAAAAAACCGAATCGAACCGAACCGAGCCGAAGTTATTATGGTTCGGTTTTGGTTATTAAAATCACAAATCGAAAACTGAATTAACCAAACCAAAATTCTACAAAACCGAACCGAACTGCCCGATATCCACCCCTAAGTTGTTCGTTTTTATCAAAAAATAAAATTACCGACCGATTTCGGTCGTTTTTTTAATATTAATTTTAATTTATTTTAAATAAAAAATCGATCAAAGTTGGTCGGTTTCTTGAAAAATAAATTTCGCAGGACTCAATAATAATTTTCCGCATTTTTGCGCCAAAGAAAACCGACCAAAGTTGGTCGATTTCCTTAAAAAAATTTTAAAATAAAATATTTTAAAAACCGACCAACTTTGATCGATTTTTTGGCCATTTTTTGACCGATCAAAATTGATCGATCAACCGTGATCGATTTTTGCCGAATTTCTAGTAGTGTAACTTCCTTTCTTTTCGAGAATTGGAAAGTGTAAATGAATTCGTTCAATTACAAGATATGTTAGTTTACAAGAGATGTAAGAGAACATTCTCAAAGATTTAATATACATGTAGTATATTATAAGAGTATTTTTATATAACAAATATTTGTGCTGATGAAACTCTTAAAGAGTAATTTCTATTTGATAGTGAAAAATAAAAAAAATATGAAAACCCTCTTTTAATGGGATAATATAGTTAAACTATTTCTTTCTTTGCAAAGTGTAATTTAGAATTGCTAAAACATATTAAATAATATTAATAGAGTAATTGTTTTTAGAGTATTAATGTATATAAGTAGAGCTTTCAACACTGTAAAGATAGCATGGGTTAGCCAATTTTCGGATTGATAATTGAAAAATAGTCAGCGTTTGCAAAGTCATTAAAAAATAACCACTATTTTGCTGCAACACGGAAAGTTCCAGCATAATATACTGGAGATTGGTGCACCTGTGTATGAACTTCCAGCATATTATGCTGGAACTCCAGCGTACGGAAAGTTCCAACATAATATACTGGAGATTGGAGCACCTGTGTATAAACTTCCAATATATTATGCTGGACCAGTATATTATGCTGGAAGTTCACATGTAAAAAATTCGAACTCCAGTATATTATACTGGAATATTTTTCGGATCTTGAATAGTGTTTTCGTTCAGATTTATCTTTACATGAAAAGTGGCTTATTTCAAATACTTTTGAAACTGTGGCTAATTTTCAATTACCACTTGTAAATCTGGCTATTTTTGAATTTTATCCTTCAATACTGGCTGGCCCGACCCAGCCTAGCTTAGCCCACACGGTTTTTGGCATTTGATGGACTGGGCTAGGCTATTACACTATTTTGATAAGCCTTAAAATAGTCAACACAACCCAACTCTACGTGGGTCAAGGGCAGGCCCACCTTTTTAAAATTTATTTTTTAATATTTTTTTTAAATTTAAGTTTTAACCTAAAGCTCTATGTGTGTGTATTTACGAGTCAACAAATATTTTGTTAGATACAAAGCTTCAATAAAACTTAATAACTTTTGACATTGTTTTAATAGATTACTATAAAATACAAAAAAGGAGGACAATATTCTTTTATTTAAAAGTCAATACTCAAAACAAACTACTCAAAAATATTTTCATTTGGCTCATAGCATATACAACAGTACTAACAAATCATGTTCATCAAGCATATTTGAATCTTCTTGTGGAACAAAGATGTCTTAACATCTTTATTTTGATCTAAGTCTATAATTATATGTAGTGCTAATTATTTAAACATTAAGAAATAACTAAAATTTTAAGAGAAAAACATTTAAATTCACATAAAAAATATTATCAGTTTTTAGTTTGGACTACTCTTCTTGTTATGTTTAGTTCCTTATATTTTTTTTTACTCAAACACGTTTATTGAACCCACGAGCAGGCCTAATCCAGCCTCAGGTAAGTTTCATGGGCTACATGCTTACTTGAGTCGGGCTTAAAAACTTTATTTTAAATGAGCTCTAAAATTTCTAGCCCAACCCTACTAAATCATGGACTGGGTTGGACTGGACCAATGTGTCAAATCCATATTGATGGCTATATATATAAGTTAAACATCACTCTAGTAGATTCTTAGGTTTTAAGTTTCTGGCTATGACATCTTCAATTATTCTTAGATTTCTTGTAAATTAACAATTCAATCTAAGACCAATATTTTCTTTATAGAAAGAGAGTAGATGACGTTATAAAAAGACTGGAAGAGGAAAGAATTATAACTTATACCATGTATTACTTCAACCGGAAAAATCTGTTCCAAAATAAAAATGCAGGTATATTACAATCGAAACATTCGAGATGAAGGGTGTGTTTGGTATGACGGAAAATATTTTTCGGAAAATATTTTCTATTTTTCATTGTTTGGTTGCACAAAATAGTTTGAAAAATATTTTTTTAGATATTATATTTTCCTGAAATTGGAGGAAAATGACTTCCCTAGAAAAAGTTTAGGAAAATATTTTCCAAAAACTCTACCTACCTAGGGGTGTCAATGGTTCGGTTCAGTCGTTTTTTTTATAAAATATAAACTATACCAATTTTTTGGTTATTCTATTGTGTGTAACCAAAATTGGATTTTTCAAAACCGTCCCAATCATTTCGGTTTCTCTTCAGTTTCGGTACGGTTCGGTTAATTTTCGGTATATTTTTAAATAGTCACATACAAAATATAGATTAAGATAATACCTAAATATCTAAATAAGTATGTACTATTAAACAGTCAACGACTCTTAGTTTATTACTCCACCATTTTTCTTTTGCCAACATTGATCTGCGAGACTTCTACACCCTCTATAAGAAAAATAAACTTAACGCAATAAACATATAAGGTACACGATATCCAATTTTTTTAGCTGCCATACTTTAACGTGGATCATCAAGAACACATAGCAGGAGAGAAACTTATTAAATGCACCCAAAAATAGCTTAAGTTTCAACAATAATTGAGTCATATTCGTGTCTCTTCAATATTTATAGCTTCTATTCATTTCTTTTAAAAAAATTATAGAAATACTACTCATAAAATAATAAAACTTATAATTGATCTAACAAGGCAGTGAGACAGCAACGATACCATCAGGAACATCAACTGACCTTCTATCTGTAAAGAAAGAGAAAAGTAAATTGTCATTCTTTTATGAAGAAAAAGCCTATGTCATAAACTAACCAATTTGGTTCGCTTACAAGTGAGTTATGAACCTCAATTATTCATCAACATTAGCAATAATGGTTGGTGCTGAATTCAAACAATCTACAAAAAGTAAAACAAACAAAATTAACTTAATAAATATTGTAATCTTTCACATCAATAAAGAAAATAATAAAATTAATAAAGAAAATTTGATTACCTTCTTCAATCTCTTCAAGACTTTCAATATTACCCAGCGATTTACGTAAATCAATAAGAGTAGAACGCAACTAATTTTGCACACATATAAGAGCTTCTACTGTTTTAGGAGTTAAAGAAATCAATACCTTGTGCTTTGTGATTTGCTGCTAAGTGCTAACTGCTAAGTTAAGGACGATGGCAGAACTTTGGTTTCAATAGAAGCAGTCTTAGACTCTTTACTCTTAGTAGGAAAATTAGGTTTTAAAAGTAGGGATTTGGGATATTAAATACTTGTAGGCTCAAGGCTGAAGGCCCAAGACCAAAAATTTAATTCCTTTTTATTTTCAAATATATATATATATTCGGTTCGGTTCGGTTATTTTTCAGTTCTTTAAATAAAATAAAAAACCTACTCTAATTTTTCGGTACGGTTATAAATTTATAAAAAAACCTACGGTTTTAATAAAAAAAACCTAAAAATCGGTTCGGTGCGGTTCGGTTCGGTCGGTTCATTCGGTTTTTAAATAACCATTGACACCCCTATACCTACCCTTACATCTAACCCCAACCCCCTCCAACTTCAATTTTCTGTTTTTATATTTTTCTGCACCACCCATCCACTCCACCCCCTCACCCCCCAACTTTTTTTATTTTATATTTGTAGTTCTTGTTTTTTCATTTTTTTAGTTTACATGTTCGAAATTTTACGAGTTCCAAAGTTATGAGTTCGGAGGTTTATGTGTTTTGAAGTTTGCGGGTTTAGAAATTAGAATTTACGAGTTCGAAAGTTTATCGGTTCAGAAGTTTATAAAATTTGTGGGTTCGAAAGGTTGTTAGTTCGAAAGTTTATGGCTTTATGTTTATTGTATCTAAATTATTTATGAATATTCTTGAGAAATTATTTTCCGTAATTTGCGTACCAAACACCAAAAAATGAATAAGATTACTACTTATGTTTCAAGAAAATATTTTCCGCGAACCAAACACACCCGAAGAGCGGAATTTTTAGCTCGCAACCAAATTTGGACTTTTCGCTTATGTCAAACTTTTAAATCTTATTTTTTTTTCATCGGCTTTTCATTCATCATTAATTTTTCCCCATATTGGACAATATTTCAAAAAGATTAACGTTTTGAAAATTTGATTTTCCTTCATATATTCTTTTTTCAAGGACGTATACGCTCTGTAGTTCTACGTGATATGCAAAACTAGGAGCAGTGACGGAGCTACTGTTGTTCAAGGAGAGTTAACACATATTCCTTCGTCGAAACAATTACTGTGTAATATATTTTTTTATTATAACTGATTATCTGAAAAATCGGATATTGTTAAATTTATGTATGGTTCTAAGGATACGTAATACCCTTTGATATAAAGATAACAATACAAGTATTTTGATTATGAGAATGACAATGATGAACAGAAAGAATGAATAAGATCCAGTCAAACGAGCACAAGGATATATCTTTGTATTCAGTGCGTCCATAACTTACAAGGATTCCCCCTTTTATAGTAGAGGGTCATTACAAAAAATAATAAAATAAAGCATATAGTCGAGGACCCATGATGATTTATCTCGTGCTCGATTTCTGCCAAGATTCTCTCTCTTGGTGCGGTTTCAACGGCTCTTGTCTGTGAGCTCGATACTAGCTCGAACTCGTTACTGGGTCGAGCCCTTCGGTCTTGGCTCGAGTTTGACCTTCGGGATAGACGTCGCGTATTTCCGACCTCGAAGCAGTGCCTTGCGGATCGATTCGGTCACGGGCTCAATAAGGTTATCGAGCCGACGCCTCGAGCGACCTTCGGTCTCGAGGCTCGTTAGTACTGACTTCGGAGCTCACTCCCAAAATTCCACTCCGATTTCTTACCACTTGAACTCGATCGAACGTAGGAAGGCCGAAATCTATTTCGACCGTATACAGATAGTCCCCTCGTTTCTCATGAAGGATGCGGTGAGAATCGATGTTATTTTTGATGGTTCGATCGGGTCGTAAGCCGACGTTTTAACAGGGATCGATTATGACGTATATGATAGCTGTCCCATCGATTTAGCCTTTCAAGGTATTTAATTCTTGTCAGATGGCGGTCGGCCACCTCTGATATTGAACCGTCATGATGCGAGCCTATAAATAACTCTTTCATCTAACATTTACCACTTTTACGTATTCACTCCCCCAAATTTTCTTATCTTTTCTTTCTATCTTGTCGCTACCATAGTTTTGGTGTCGTCAATTTTTCACTTTCCTTTGTCTTTCTTCCTCTCGTATCAATGGCTAAAACTTCGAAAACTGTACCTCAGAAGGAGAAAGCTTCTTCTTCATGGCCGTCCGACGACAAGGCGCCGGTGGAGCCATCTACCTATGACTACGTTCCCGGCCCGTGTACTCCGAAGATCGATTTCAAGGTTGAGAATCCTTCATCCGTCCCGGGCCGATGCGAGCACGTGTCGATGTATATGTTCTCTATAAGGAGGGTCATCTCGAGGCCGTTAGAAAAGACTGCAACTGGGGTCCCGAGGTTGTGTTGCAAATTTCATCCCCCGAAGAGAGCGTCATCACCCATGTGGAGGGGTTTTTAAGTGTTTACACTTATCCCTTAACGTTGGGTCTGGTCGATCCGGTGATCATTAATTTTTGCAAAATATATCAGGTCACCCTCGGTCAAATTCATCCCTCTCTATGGCGTATAGTAATCCTACTTCGCTTCTTCTTCATCAAAGCCGGGGGGCTGGATTTTTCCCTGAATCACCTCATACGGTTGTATCGGCCTCAAATCTTTCGAGGATTAATCAGACTTCATCGCCGGGCATCGAAGGTTTTGATGTCGAGTATCGACAAAGACAAAGATCGGGGTTGGATGGGGCGTTATATTCGGGTGAGGACCCGTGACCTTATTCCGGAAGAGAAGATACCGTTCTCCGAGGAATGGAATTTCGACCGTAAGTGGTTCTCATAAGACGTTGCTTTTCGTATTCTTTCCCGATTTTGTTTCTTGATGTTTCTTCCCGATATACATCTGCCCCTTGGATTCCACAAGCGGGGCCCGTCCTCGAGGATTGGGTTAGGGAATTAGCCTCGACTTCCTCTTATGCCGAACGCGCTTGGCGTGATTTGGCAAAAGGTAGATTGGAGGCCAGGAACCATGGTAAGGTTTTACTTCTCGTTTCCTTCGAAGTGTTCTTTGTACTCCATTCATTACCGATTTCTTTTCATACAGGTGTAACCAAGGATACCGCTTTGAGGCCTTCGAGCGGTGAAGAAGGAACCAAGTCCCCGGTTCCGAAACCGGGAAAAGATAAGAAGCGAAAAGCTGCCTCTCGGTCAGAGGTCCCCAAGCCCAAAACTCGAATGGTGAGGAGGAAGGCAATTGCTCTTCTGATTGTCTCGGTCCAACGACTGAGAGAAGAAGAAGAAGACAAAGAAGAAGAAGAAGAAGAAGAAGGAGGAGGTGCCTCGGCTTTGGTGATCCGATCCGCGAGAGCTATCGAGGTCACCAAAGCTCCTGAGCCGATGGCGGCTATACCGGTCGGGGTTGGCCCCGGGATCCCGAGTCTTGATCAGAACGCCCCGAGTATTTCTCTTGGGGCTATGACAGTGGGTTATTCGCCTTCCCTTCCTACCTTTTCTGAGGAGGCATTAAAAGAAGCTCGAGAATTGAAGATCCCCGATATGGGTGGGGGCTTTAGTGTAGAGGATCCCTTTCGGGATTGGTTTACTGGAGTCGATGATGCTTCCGATATTGGGGACGCTTCTCTTCTACTAGAAGAGGCCCAACGTTTCATTACTCGGGTAATGATTTTACTATACTTGGTTTCTTTGTTCTTTTCCGAATTTGACTCGTGTTCTTTCCCTACTGTGTAGGCCATTAGTAAGTTTCGAGTCGACCTTAGCCAGTGTGAGGTCGAGCTTTAGAAGGTCTCGGGGGAGAGAGATGCCCTGCGGCTTCTTTGCAGCCAAAAGGATGAGGCTATAAAGGACCTCCAAGCGGATTTGGCTAAGGCTCGTGAAGAAGAGGTCGAACTTGATAAGCAGGTAAGCCTCGTTCTGTTAAAGTATGGATTTGACTCGACTATGGAAGTTAACACTTCGTTGTCTCAGCTGCAGCAAAAAGTTGAAAAGATCGGGTCACTTCGGGAAGAAGTCGATCAAATCAAAGCTGAATGTAATCGGTGGAAGGAGACTATCGATCGCCTGGCTGCGGAAAAAGAGACCATTTTGACCAACTTATTATCGGCCGATGTTCAGCTTCGAAACGTTAAGCAAAAGGGTTAGGCTCAAGCTAATAGGATCGAGGAGCTTGAAGCTCGGTTTGCTAAAGCCAAGGCAGAGGTTGAGTCGTCAAAAATCTTGGCGGATAAGTCCATTGCCGTGTATCAGGATGATGCCGAGGCTGCTCAAATGGAAGCACGAGAGGCGGCGAATACTGCCTACACTCGAGCATATTGGGTTGCCGAAATTTCTAAATGTAGGTCTCGGAGAGAGACCCTCGAGGAGATACACACTCGAGGTTTCGACCTTACTGAAGAAATAAAAAAGGCTAAAGAGCTCGAAGCCGAAGCCTTGGCTTCTGATGGTGATGATGATGATGATGACGATGACAGTAGAAAGAGCGTACCCGAGGATGGGGGGGAGCCTGACAGAGAAACAAACGCCCCTGAGGATGATCAAGAAGCTTAGTTTGTAATCAATCATGTAGAAAGTTTTGTATATAGACAACTTGGCCGATTTCTGAAGACTTTATACGTGCCTTACAAATATTTTCACAAGGAGTTTAACAATTCAATCAAATTTGGACTTCGTAGTCTCTATGATTGATTGTTTGAAGTAACGTAGCCCTTAGGCTTACTAGTTGAGTCAATGACTTGAAGAAATATAATCCGTAGGCGTAATAGTCGAGTGAGTGCTTACTTGAACTCGAAATGAAAGTAGCCCGTAGGCTCTAATCATCGAGTGCATGATTCGAACTCGAAGTAATGTAGCCCGTGGGCATAATGGTTGAGTGAATGCTTGCTCGAACTCGAAATAAAAGTAGCCTGTAGGCTTTAATCGTCGAGTGAATGATTCGAACTCGAAGTAATGTAGCCCGTGGGCGTAATGGTCGAGAGTGCTTGCTCGAACTCGAAATAAAAGTAGCCTGTAGGCTTTAATCGTCGAGTGAATGATTCGAACTCGAAGTAATGTAGCCCGTGGGCGTAATGGTCGAGAGTGCTTGCTCGAACTCGAAATAAAAGTAGCCTGTAGGCTTTAATCGTCGAGTGAATGATTCGAACTCGAAGTAATGTAGCCCGTGGGCGTAATGGTCGAGAGTGCTTGCTCGAACTCGAAATAAAAGTAGCCCGTAGGCTTTAATCGTCTAGTGAATGATTCAAACTCGAAGTAATATAGCCCGTGGGCGTAATGGTCGAGTGAGTGCTTGCTCGAACTCAAAATAAAAGTAGCCCGTAGGCTTTAGTCGTCGAGTAAATGATTCGAACTCTAATTAATGTAGCCCGTGGGCGTAATAGTCGAGTGAGTGCTTGCTCGAACTCGAAATAAAAGTAGCCCGTAGGCTTTAATCGTCGAGTGAATGATTCGAACTCGAAATAATGTAGCCCGTGGGAGTAATGGTCGAGTGAGTGCTTGCTCGAACTCAAAATAAAAGTAGCCCGTAGGCTTTAGTCGTCGAGTGAATGATTCAAACTCGAAGTAATGTAGCCCGTGGGCATAATGGTCGAATGAGTGCTTGCTCAAACTTGTAATAAAAGTAGCCCGTATGCTTTAATCGTCGAGTGAATGATTCGAACTCGAAGTGATGTAGCCCGTGGGCATAATGGTCGAGTGAGTGCTTGCTCGAACTCAAAATAAAAGTAGCCCGTAGGCTTTAGTCGTCGAGTGAATGATTCGAACTAGAATTAATGTAGCCTGTGGGCATAATGGTCGAGTGAGTGCTCGCTCGAACTCGAAATAAAAGTAGCCCGTAGGCTTTAATAGTCGAGTGAATGATTCGAACTCGAAGTAATGTAGCCCGTGGGCGTAATGGTCGAGTTTGTCTTAAATCTGATTGCATAATAAATCTCCAAATAGAGGAATATTTCTTGGATATAAGTCTTTATACATGTGTTCATGTTTCGCATCTGGGTTCGGGCCGACTACATGAGCGTGGTTCGTTCTGACCATTTTGGCTCTTACAACTTTTCCTACTGGAACCCCGTTGTTGCGAAATAACTTTATTGTATCAGAACTTGATATATTTGAGGGCTAATGCCCCCCAGTATTCGAGGTCGATTGTACCGTGGCCTCGGATACTTGTTGTAAGTGCAGCACGATCATAGGTTGCCTCATTAAAAACCTAGCTGAAAAACCCATTTGGGATAAAATCGGTCTAAGGAAAAAAGAGTGCAACGCGTGCTTTCAAGCGATGGGTCCATCTTAGCTCTTGTTCGAACTTCTGCAGGGGTCAGTTTTGAAATATAAATGAATATGGAAGGGTCGTACTTTAGCAGTAGTATCGTTTCAGATGTAACACATTCCAACTGCTTGATAACTATTTGCCGTTTATAATGCCGAGCCTGTACGATCCCTTTCCAATGTTCTTGAGAACCTGATATGGTCCTTCCCAATTTGGTCCTAGTTTTCCTTCGTTCGGATTTCGGGTATTGATGGTGACTTTTCATAACATGAAGTCCCCAGGTTTGAAATGGCGGAGCTTGGTTCTTTAGTTATAATATCTTTCGATTCGTTGCTTTTGGGCGGCCAATCGGACGAGAGCAGCTTCTCTTCTTTCGTCCGATAATTCGAGGCTGGTATTCATAGCCTCGTTATTTGATTCTTCCGTCGTAAATCGAAATCTGGTACTGGGTTCATCGACTTCGGCTGGTATCAATGCTTCAGACCCATATACTAAAGAGAATGGGGTCGCCCCCGTACTGGATTTTGACGTTGTTCGATATGCCCAAAGGACTTCGGGCAGGATTTCTCTCCATTTTCCTTTAGCGTCGTTCAGCCTCTTCTTTAGGTTTTGAATGATAGTTTTGTTCGTTGATTCGGCCTGTC
>AWOL01S0006977.1:23861-34779 GCA_000715115.1 Nicotiana otophora | reverse complement strand
ACGCCTGCACTTCAACCCATTTAGAAAAATAGTTAGTCATAAATAAAATGAATTTGGCTTTACCTAGGGTCGATGGTAGAGGGCCGACGATATCCATTCCCCATTTTATGAACGGCCATGGGGATAGAATTGAGTGAAGTTGCTCTCCGGGTTAATGGATAATTGGCGCAAACGTTTGACATTTGTCACATTTACGAACAAATTCCTTCGCATCTTTGCCCATATCGATCCAATAATACCTTGCTCTTATTATTTTCCGAACTAATGTATCGGCACCGGAGTGATTCCTGCAAGAGTCCTCGTGCACTTTCCGTAGGATGTAATCGGTATCTCCCGGACCCAAGCATACTGCCAGCGGTCCATCGAATGTTCTTCGATATAGCGTTCCATTCGAAGCCAATGTGAATCAAGCAGCTTTAGTCCGTAGGGTCCTAGAATCTTTAGGGTCCGATGGGAGCTTTCCGCTCTTCAAGTATTCAATATACTGGTTTCTCCAATCCCAGGTTAAGCTTGTAGAATTTATCTCGGCGTGACCTTCTTTGATTACCGATATCGAAAGTTGAACAACAGTTCCCGAGCCCAAGTCATCTACCTCGACCGACGATCCCAAATTCGCAAGCGCATCGACCTCATTATTCTGTTCTCGTGGAACATGCCGTAAAGTCCATTATTTGAAATGGTGCAAAGTGACAAGCAGTTTGTCCAAATACCTTTGCATTCTACCTTCTCGAACTTCGAAGGTTTTGTTTACTTGACTCACCACTAGTAAAGAGTCACAATTAGCTTCAATGACTTCTTCTCCCAAGTTTCTAGCTAGCTCGAGACCTGCAATCATGGCTTCATACTCGGCCTCGTTGTTAGTCAACCTGGTAGTTTTAATAGATTGCCTAATAGTGTTACCCGTGGGTGGTTTCAAAACTATGCCTAGCCCGGACCCTTTCACGTTCGAAGCCCCGTCCGTAAAAAGGATCCATACCCTCGATGATGTACCTGATTTTAACAGGAGTTCTTTTTCGACTTCGGGTACGAGGGTTGGCGTGAAATCGGCCACAGAGTCTGCTAAAATTTGAGACTTGATGGCCATACGGGGTTGATAGTCGATATCGTACCCACTGTGTTCGACGGCCCATTTGGCCAATCGACATGATAGTTCGGGCTTATGCAAATTATTACAAAGTGGGTAGGCGGTTAATACGCATATGGGGTGACATTGAAAGTATAGTCTTAACTTTCTAGAGGCGCTTATCAGTGCAAGTGCCAATATTTCTAGGTATGGATACCTAGTTTCTGCTTCTCCTAAGGTCCGACTTATATAATAGATGGGAAATTGCGTACCTTTCTCTTCTCGAACTAGGACACTTCTTACTGCGACTTCCGATACTGCCAAGTACAAGCAAAGTTTTTCGTCTGTTTTTGGAGTGTGAAGTAGCAGTGGGCTCGATAGATATCGTTTTAGTTCCTCTAACGCTTGTTGGCATTCCGGTGTCCAAGCAAAATCGTTCTTCTTCTTGAGTAGAGAGAAAAATTTGTGACTTCGATCTGATGATCTCGAAATGAATCGGCCTAAGGCTACAATCCGCTCCATTAGCCTTTGTACCACTTTCACGTTGTCCACAATGGAGATGTTTTCGATGGCCTTGATTTTGTCGAGGTTAATCTCGATTCCCCGATTTGATACCATGAAGCCGAGGAACTTACCCGAACCGACCCCGAAAGCATATTTTTCGAGGTTGAGCTTCATGTTGTATCTCCTCAAAATCTGGAATGTTTCCTACAAATGGGCCAAATGGTCCTCTGCGCGCAGGGACTTAACTAGCATGTCATCAATATAAACTTCCATTGATTTACCTATTTGTTCTTCGTACATTTTATTTACTAGGCGTTGGTAAGTAGCCCCTGCATTTTCAGCCCGAAGGGTATCACATTATAACAATGTGTTCCATATTTGGTTACAAATGAAGTCTTTCTTGGTCCTCCGGGTACATCTGGATTTGATTATACCCGGAATAGGCATCGAGAAAAGTGAGGATCTTGTGGCCGGCCGTGGCATCGATCATGCGATCGATGTTAGGCAGCGGAAAGGAATCTTTGGGGCATGCTTTGTTCAAATCTTTATAGTCCATACACATTCTAAGTTTGTTCCCTTTTTAGGCACTACAACCACATTGACTAACCATTCGGGATATTTCACCTCCCGAATGGACCCTATTTTGAGAAGTTTGGTTACCTCGTCCTTTATGAATGCGTGCTTTTCCTCGGACTGGGGTCTTCTTTTTTGCTTCACCGGTCTGAACCTAGGGTCCAAGCTTAGCCGATGAGTCGTTATGTCCGGTGGGATCCCTGTTATATCTAAATGGGACAAGGCAAAACCATCAATGTTATTGATAAGAAATCGAACAAGTTTTTTCCTAAGTTCGGGGCTCAACCCCGTTCCTAGGTATACATTTTGTTCGGGCCAGTGCTCGATTAGTATGACTTTCTCCAGTTGCTCAATTGTAGATTTGGTGGCATCGGAATTATCAGAGATCACTAAGGATCGAGGGATCCTCTGATCATCATCTTATTAGATCTTCTGGTTATTTGGCTGGGTCGAAGCCGACGTCTATGATTGCTATTTGTTGTTCCGTTCTCCTTCTGAGCCCGATCCCTTTATCAGCGAAGGCGAGGATATTGATTTTTCTTCCTCGACGACGAACATTTCCTTTGCGGTCGGTTGTTCTCCGTACACTATTTTGACACCTCTCGATGTTGGGAATTTGAGGACCTGGTGTAGGGTCAAAGGTACAACTCTCATGTTGTAGATCCATGGCCTTCCGAAAAGGGCATTGTATCTCATATAGCCTTCGATCACATGCAACGTTGTTTTGTGGATGGTTCCGGCCACGTTTATTGGTAGGATTATCTCGCCTTTGGTGGTTTCACATGCCATATTGAATCCGTTTAGAACAAGAGTTGCGGGTACGATCTGGTCCTGCAGGCCGAGCTGTTCTACGACCTTCAATCTGATGATGTTGGCCGAGCTACCTGGATCGATTAACACACGCTTAATTTTAGTTTTATTCATGAGTACAGATATTACCAGTGCATCGTTATGAGGTTGGACGACTCCTTCTGCATCTTCATCCTTGAAGGACAAAGTCCCCATGGGTGCGTAATCTTGAGTCCGAGATCGCTTTTCCCTCACAATTGATGTTCTAGTGCGTTTAAGCACCGGTCCCTGAGGGGTATCGACGCCGCCGATGATCATGTGAATGACGTGTTGTGGTTCTTCTTGCTCGTTTTGCTTGTCGAAATCCCTATTTTTAAAATGGTTCTTCGCTCTATCACTCAGAAATTCCCGAAGATGCCCTTTGTTAAATAAGCGAGCTACTTCCTCTCTTAGTTGCTTGCAATCTTTCGTTCTGTGGCCATGGGTGCTATGATATTCGCACATTTGATTGGGATTCCTTTGGGCAGGATCAGTTTGCATGGGTCGTGGCCATTTAGTGTCTTTGATGTGTCCGATGGCTGACACGATGGCGGATGCACCAACGCTAAAGTTATATTCTGATAATCGAAGTGCTTCTATAGGATCTGCATATTTATCAAAGCCTCTCTTGCTCATAAGTCCCCGAGAATTTTGCCCTCGATCAATCCTTCGATTGTTCTGAACTGTATTACGTGATGAACCGTTGTTCATCCGATCTACGACGTACGGTTGATATCGGTCTCTGTTCGACCTTTGTTCTGTGTCGATCTCCCTTTGGTTTTTAGTAGCTGTCCTGTTCTGATGCACGGGTCCATACAAAATTTTTGGGGATTGGTTTTGGTGCCGCACTCGAGGGAAAAGGCTTTTGTATGAATTTGTTCGAATCAAGCCCTTTTATCATTGGTGGAGCCCCCCGGGATTTGATCGACCCTGGCATTATATGTTTCCACTCTCTTGTCGTTGGCTTCGACTCGTTTTGTGAGTTCCTCGAGCAATTTAGTAATTTCGGGAGTGGTCCTCGATTCTTGCTTGTTTGATTTCACTATGGCGGGCTCCATTCTGGGGGTGATTTCTCAAAGCGGATTGGAATCCGGCCTGCTTTGTATATAAGTTTGGCTCTGTAATCGAGCTATCGCTACTTGTTGGGTTTGTAGCATCTCGAAGATCATACGCAAGCTGCCCCCGATTTCCCTAGCGTTATGGGTGTCTCGGGCTACAGATCGAGTACTGCCCTGAATGCTTCTTTCTGGTTTGGAACACTGATTCGCCTCCATAGCTATTTGTGAATTGACATCCAATGGTACTTCGACTCGAATTTCGGGTACTTTGATTCGAGCCTCAGTGCCTTCGTCAAGTGGCCTTCCGGCCGCGGGTGCCAAGTTGTTGGTTTCATCTTGAAGTCTGGCTTCGTGGTCGATAGGTAAAGCCATTGCTGATTTGACTTTGTAGGTTGGTGTGTACTGTAGATTTATACCAAACAATCATTGTTATCCTTAGCCCCACGGTAGGCGTCAAACTGTTTACCCGAAAAATCGAATAATGCTAAATTTATGTATGGTTCTAAGGATGCGTAATACCCTTTGATATAAAGATAACAATACAAGTATTTTGATTATGAGAATGACAATGATGAACAGAAATAATGAATAAGATCCACTCAAACGAGCACAAGGAGATATCTTTGTATTTAGTGCATCCATAGCTTACAAGAATTCTCCCTTTTATAGTAGAGGGTCATTACAAAAAATAATAAAATAAAGCATATAGTGGAGGACCCATGATGATTTATCTCTTGCTCGATTTCCGCCAAGATTCTCTCTCTTAGTACGGTTGCAACGACTCTTGTCTGTGAGCTCGATACTAGCTCGAACTCGTTACTGGGTCGAGCCCTTCGGTCTTGGCTCGAGTTCGACCTTCGGGATGGGCATCGCGTATTTCCGACCTCGAAGTAGTGCCTTGCGGATCGATTCGGTCACGGGCTCGATAAGGTTATCGAGCCGACGCCTCGAGCGATCTTGGCTCGTTAGTACTGACTTCGGAGCTCACTCCCAAAATCCCACTCCGACTTCTTACCACTTGAACTCGATCGAACGTAGGAAGGCCGAAATCTATTTTGACCGTATACAGTTACATTATGTAACATGTATATTATATGTTGAATCTCCCTACTTCTTTATGTGTTTATTTCTTTATATTTTGAATTTTCGTAATAAACATTCTAGCTCCATAACTTACTAGAATATATACTTTCTTCCATGAAATTAAGCTACTCATATTATCAACATAGTGAGCAACATATACCAGGATCAAGAGGGAGCAAATGGGACCATAATTTATGTTTATCAAACAATCTCGGTTAACATTTTATTGGATCGGGTAACGAATAAGATAATTCGCTCGTCGAGTTTGAATCGTCAAGCTTTGGGTCCCATATTGCTAGTACAATAATTGTTGATGTTATATGATCATTTCATGTTGGGAATCTTATGCATGGGCATGCGAATCTGTTCAAGCCCTTCTTTCATAACCTGAATCCTGGCGTAAAACATCAACAATTATTATAACATTCACTTGCTCGAGTAATCCGAATTCGCGTCTACGTAGGCCTCATTAAAGGCAAAAATGCTCCCATGAAATTTCTTTAATACCCGTATTAGAACCCGAGACCTCGGGCTAAGGGTGAATGTATATCATCCATCACTATTCTGCCACATCCCCTAGTAATGTTAACAACTACTAGTGTATATATAGCTTCCCCTTAGGAAAAAAATTAAATAATTTTTAAAAAAAAAATACTAGTGCACCGGACTGCCCTTAGGAACAAAATAAAAATTAAACAAATATGGTATTTCTTACATCATACGCTTGGTATTTACATAGTAATATTTCTACATTTTCGATTTTCAAACTTAAGTAGAACCCATTTATTGTTGAATTTATTTTTCCGCAGTTGACACATTCAGAAGGAAGACCTAGTCTTTTGCTTTGCTAGGATCACCCTAAATTATCCACTTCCACCAAAGTAGGAATAGAAGAGGTTGCCATCTTTTTCCACTACTTGAAACCTTGAGATTTAAGTTACATAATATTGAAATGTGATCTTTCTTCGGATTCTTCTGTTATTATCAAAGCTGAAAGGACGGCGAATAAATCTATATGCTCTAACTACAAAAATATCCATTTCGATTACTTGCACACGTAAGATATATATAAGTTTTGAGTGGGAAGAGAACAAAGTTAATTCAAGAATTTGATTTGCAAGGTTCGGTAATTCTTCTACAGTCTTTGAATATCTTCTTTAATTTGCTTTGTTTTGTATTTACATTTGATTTATTTCCTTGAAAGCCGTTCTCTTATTGTTTATATATCCTTTTAAAAAAGACTCTTTTTGCCTTTATATTTTTACTTTTGTATATATCTTATCACATTTTCAACATCACATATATATATCTCGCCCACTATCAAACACTTGTAATTAACAGGAAAACTTTCCTCAAAATTTTGGATATTTTTTGTGAAATTAAAATTTTAGTTTGCAAGAAACGCAACTTATCGTTATTAGTTTTGTTATTATCGAAGTAGTACTAGTTATCAATTATTTAATTGTGATGACCCAAAATGTTATCTTTAAATTTAATAATTAATTATGTGTTCTAAGACCTCGAAAAGCACTATTTATCATTCCTCAACTTGCGTGCGCAGTTCGTAAAATTTTCCGAAAAGTTTTCAGGTGAAAAATGGATTAAAATGTGAATTAGAGCTTTAAAACTCAACTGAGTTGACTTTGGTCAACATTTTGAGCAAACGAACTCGGATTAGTATTTTGATAGTTCCAGTAGGTCCGTATCGTGATTTGGGACTTGGGAGTATGCCCGGAATCAAATTCTGAGGTCCCTAGTCCGAGATACGAAATTTTGATAAACAATTAAAAGTTTAAGTTCAAATAGTGACCGGATGTCGAATTATATGCAAACGACCCCGAAATATAATTTTGATGATTCCAACAGCTCCGTATGGTGATTTTAGATTTAGGAGCATGATCGAAATTTTATTTGGAAGTCCGTAGTGAAATTTGGCTTGAAATGGCTAAAATAAAAATTTAAGTTTGAAAGTTTGATTGGGGAGTTGACTTTTTGATATCGGGGTCGGAATCCAGTTTTGAAAATTTTCATAGTTCTGTTAGGTCATTTATGACTTGTGTGCAAAATTTGAGGTCAATCGGACTTGATTTGATAGGTTTCGACATCGAATGTAGAAATTGAAAATTCTTGAGTTTCATTAAGCTCGAATTGGGTGTGATTTGTGATTTTAGCATTGTTTAATTTGATTTGAGGTTTCAAATAAGTTCGTATGATGTTTTAGGACTTGTTGGTGCATTGGATTGAGATCCCGAGGGCCTCAGGTGAGTTTCGGATAGTTAACGGATCAAAAGTATGACTTAGCTGCTGCAAAAGCTGCTGCAATTTTTCTGCTGGAAATGCTGTCAAAAATCGGGTTGCCTGTCAAAAATCGGGTTGCCTGTCAAAATCGATCTCCCTGACAAATCGAGTTCCCTGACAAATCGAGCTCTCTGACAAAATCGAGCTCCCTGACAAAATCGGGCTTGACAAATCGAGCCCCCTGACAAATCGAGCTCCCTGACAAAATCGAGCTCCCTCACAAATCGAGCTCCCTAACAATTCGAGCTCCCTGACAAAATGGAGCTCTCTAACAAAATCGAGCTCCTTGAGAAATCGATCTCCCTGACAAATCGGGCTCCCTGACAAATCGAGCTCCCTGACAAATGTGTAAGTTATAAAAAAGGGACTTCGTCCCATTTGCCATTTTTGACGAATTGGAGCTTGAGGAGAGGCGATTTTGATATATTTTCAAGGAAAACATTGGAGTAAGTGATTCTAACTCGGATTTTGTCAATATATACGAATATATCGTTGTTTTCACCATTTAATTTGTGTTTTGAAATAGAAATTTGAGAAACTTTTAGAGATCTCATAGAAAAGAATTTATGAGATTTCGGTGTTGATCCGAAGTCGGATTTGAGTGAAACTGGTATGGTTGGACTCGTAATTGAATGGGTTATCGGATTTGTGAGTTTTGCCGGATTCGAGACGTGGGCCCCACGAGCAATTTTTGAGATAATTTCGGATTTTATTAAAAAATATAGTATTTTGCTTATGAAATTGATTTCTATAATTTTTGTTGACTGTATCGAATTAATTATGACTAGATACGAGTCGATTGGAGTCGGAAAATCGAGGTAAAAGCATAATACTTGGTTAAATTGGAGCAAGTCGAGGTAAGTGACTTGTCTAACCTTGTGTGAGAGAAATTTTTCCTAGGATTGGTATTGATGTGATTATTAAAATGTGTTGAAAGTCGTGTACACGAGGTGACGAATGTGTATACGGGCTAAATGTGAAGGATTATATTTTTAAATTGTGTAGATCACTATTGTGCATTTATTAAATTATTTTATCTTGTTATATTTTTCATCATTGATCTCAGATATACACTTTAAATTTGTTTGACCTTTTCCTGCTAATTGTTTTACCGGTTTAGTCTAAACTTGGTTTCTTTTATTCTGTGCATTATTTGAAAGTTGATTTTCTTTAAATTAAATATTATTAATATGCAGTATTTGACATTTTTTTTCTAATTTGATATTGAAGCAACGTATTAAAGATTTTGAAATATTATTTTCCTGAATTATTTATTCCTGAATATTTTTGTAAGATTTTCGTACTCATTGTGGTGGAGACGTGAGCTCCTTATTGTGAAAAAGTATTATTGATGATTTATTTTGGCATGAGCCGTGAGCTCTTTATTGTGGAAAAATTATTGTTGTTAAATTATTTTGGCAAGTTACATTATTTGAGCACTTGAGGTACAAATTGTAATATATTGTGATATTGATACGCATGCGGTGGTATAAGATATGGGTATTGAAACGCATGCGGTGAGATAAGGGTGGCTTGATACGCGTGGCTAGTAGGGGAAACTACTAGAAGTCATGCGGTGTGATAAGGATGGCTAAAACGCAGGATGCTATTTCGGAAAAAAATATTTTATTTCAAATAAATTGTGAAGGCTCTCGCGGTGAGATAAGGAAATGAGATATTGTGAATTTTCTTATGATTTGGGACTACGAGGCGGTAACTCGGGAGTGCCCTTGTTGATATTGATTTATGGCCGCAGCTGCCTTTGATTGTTGTTGTGATTTTCTTAAAGTTGAAAAGAATTCTGTTTTGTTTCCACGAGGTATTTATTTGCCATTATTTGGTGTAATTAAATGTGATATACTACTTGATTCATTTCCGTTGTCATTTTATCTTATATTATTATTTAAACTTTTTACCATACCATTATTTATTCTCCAGTAGGGCCTGACCTGAACTCGTCACTACTTTATCGAGGTTAGGCTTGGCACTTACTGGGTACCGCTGTGGTGTACTCATACTACGCTTCTGTAAATATTTTTATGCAGATCCAGGTACTTCTTATCAGACAAGGCATCAGTAAACTAGCTGTACGAGGAGACTTCACGGTATATTTGCCAGTGTCCGCAAACTCCGGAGTCCCCTTCTATCTTACTATGTTGTCTTCCTTATTTGCTTTAGACTCTGATATATAGAGACCTAGAGAATAAATTCTTAAAAGCTTGTGACTTATTTCTACCGGGTTTTTGGAGTTCAAATTATTTGAATTGTAGTTTATTTATTTTAGATTTAAATTTTATTCCGCATTGATAGGCTTACCTAGTCTTAGAGACTAGGTGCCATCACGACATCCTACAGAGGGAATTTGGGGTCGTGACAAGTTGGTATCAGAGCCCTAGGTTCATAGGTGTTATGACTCACAAGCAGGTTTAGTAGAGTCTTGCGGATCGGTACGGAGACGTTTGTACTTATCTTCGAAAGGCTATGGAACTGTTAGGAAATATTCACTTCTTTGATTCCTTATCGTGCGCCTTTGTTGATTTCAAAGTTCTAAACAATTGACTTTCTATTCTATCACAGATGGTGAGGACACGCACAACTAGATCCGATGATCAGACACCCGCGTCCCCTGTTGGAGCCGCAAGAGGCCGGGGTCGGGGCAGAGCCCGTGGAAGACCACGTGGTGCAGCCAGAGCACCTGCATGAGCTGCTGCACCAATAGCTCCAGTTGGAGAGCAGGCACCTGAGACGCCTGTTACTACTCCTGCACTTCAAGAGACTCTTGCCCAGGTTTTGAGCATGTTTGGCACTTTAGCTCAGGCAGGGTTAATTCCACTTGCTCCTGCCACATCTCAGGCTGAGGGAGGAGCACAGACTCCTGCCGCTCGTACTCCAGAGACACGGGACCAAGTTGACCATGCCCTAAAGGTTATACCAGTGCAGCCAATTGTCCCAGTTCGGCCTGAGATTAGGACAGCAGTTTCAGAGGGGAAGCAACTCAGGCTCGAGAGGTATAAGAAGTACCACCCTCCCACTTTCAGCGGTTTAGCTTTAGAGGATGCTCAGAGTTTTCTGGAGGAATGTCACTGTATCCTTCGTACAATGGGTATTGTGGATTCCAGTGGGGTTTCTTTCACGGCATTCCAGTTTAGAGGAGCAGCCTACCAGTGGTGGCGGGCATATGAGTTGGATAGTCCGGCTGAGGCATCTTCACTTACTTGGACTCAATTTTCAGATATGTTCTTAAGAGAGTATGTTCCTCAGAGTCTTAGAGATGCATGATGTGCAGTGTTTGAGCAGCTGCGCTAGGGTTCTATGACCGCGTCAGAATATGCGGTCCGATTCAGTGATTTGGCTAGGCATGCACCAGCCTTAGTTGCTACTGTTCGAGAGCGGGTTCACAGATTTATTGAAGGTATCCACCCTAGTATCAGATACAATATGGCCCGAGAGCTAGAGATGGACATCACATACCAACAGGTGGTGTCAATTGCTAGGAGATTGGAAGGTATGC
>AWOL01S0006975.1:4476-14658 GCA_000715115.1 Nicotiana otophora | reverse complement strand
AGGGTGTAGTATGAGTACAACCAACTCAGCAAGTAACAATAATAAATAAGGAACTGAAGATAGTAACGAGCTACACAGTTATGGTTCATTTCCAGTAATTCCAGCAAAGAATAGACATGCTATCAAATCTGGAAATTTAATGTCAAATCAATTTTTATACAGTTCCTGTTCATGTAATCCGTATATCAACAATCTTTCAGAGATTTTACAACAATGACAGATAGCAACTAACTACAACAGCAAATGGAAATCAAGTAAACCCTGTTAGGACAACAATCACTCACTGGGCTCCCAGCCCTCATCACTCCCTAGGCTCCCAGCCCTCATCACTCACTCTCAATGGGTACCCGCGCTCACTGGGGCTGTACAGACTCCGGAGGGGTTCCTACAGCCCAAGCGCTATAATTTGCACGGACAACTCACGTGTTGCACGGATAACTCATGTGCCATAATATAAATATCTGGATCAGCACGGCCAACTCGCGTGCTATAGTATAATATAAGGCTCTGCACGGCCAACTCACGTGCTGCAAGGACAACTCACGTGCTATAGTATCAATATCTCACAATCAGGCCCTCGGCCTCACTCAGTAATAAATATCTCTAGTCTCTCGGGCTCTCAATAATTATGAAATCAGCCCAAACAACAATGATATGATGTATCAATAATAATAACAAAGACTTAGATACAATGTGCAAGTAAAAACTAAGACTGAGTATATATAGCATTTAGCAGGCAATTCAACAAGTACGCGACCTCTAGGGGTCCCAAGAGTACTATCATATAGCCTAAGCATGATTTCTAGCATCATTTATAGTCAAATTTTGTCAACACATAGAGAGCATATAGCTAACAACAAATTTTTCAACTTTACAATTTCCTGGGATGGACCAAGTCATAATCCCCTCAGCGTACGCCCACACACCCTCCAACTAGCATGTGCGTCACCTCTAACCAATATTGAGTTAAGAACACTTACCCTATTGTTTTCATTGAAAAACTCCCAAAAATCGCCTCATCCCGAGCTCAAATCCGTCGAAAATTGAAAATGGGACGAAGTATCATTTTCCGAACTTAAACTCTCTGTCTAGACCTCTCTTCTTTGCGAACGCGATAGGTCCCTCGCCTTCGCGAAGCACAACTTGACTAACCTCAGATTTATAATTTGCGAACGCAACCGTGCCTTCGCGAACGCGAAGCTTTGCAAATCTTACCCTTCGCGAACGCGACCACGGCTTCGCGAACACAAAGCTTTACCAGCTCAAACCTTCGTGAATGCGACCGCCACCTCACGAACGCATAGAACAAGGACCCGAGGGTCCCCAATAGCCTCACTCCTCTTCGCGAACGCGACACCTCTCACGCGTTCGCGATACACACAGAGACCATACCTTCGCATTCGCATCCTCCCCTTCGCGGACATGAAGAACAAAACCTTGCACTTAGAAAACACTCTTCACGAACGTGAGGGCCCACTCGTGAATACGAAAGAGAAAATCAGAAAAATGCAACAGGAGATATCAGCAATCTCACCAAGGCATAAAATGATCCGTTAACTATCTAAAACTTACTAAAGCCCCTCGAGACCTCAACCAAATATATAAACAAGTCCGAAAACATCATACGTACTTAGTCGAACCCTGAAAGCACCTCAAACAATGCTAAAACCATGAATTACACCCCAATTCAAGCCTAATGAAGTTTGAAATTTCTAATTTCTACAAACGACTCCGGAACCTACCAAATCACGTCTCATTTACCTCAAATTTTGCATACAAGTCATAAATGACATAATGGAGGTACTAAACTTTTCAAAATCAGATTTTGACCCCGTTATCAAAATGTCAACCCCACGGTCAAACTTACCAAAACATTCAACTTTCGGCATTTCAAGCCTAATTCTACTACGGACCTCCAAATAATATTTTGTACATGCTCCTAAGCCCAAAATCACCATACAGAGCTATTGGAATCATCAAAATTCAAATTCGAGGTTGTTTACACATAGGTCCATATCCTGTCCACTTTTCTAACTTAAATTTTCACCTATAAGACTATGTGTCTCATTTCACTCTGAATTCCTTCCGGACCCAAACCCACTAACCCGGTAAGTCATAAAATATCTATAAAGCATAAATTGAACAGTAAATGGGTGAACGGGGTTATAATACTCAAATCGATCGGCCAGATCATTACAGAATAGTATCATGAATCCTTTTCATTGTCTAGTAACATGAGAGTATATGTTATCACCTATCATGTGTGTACATGTCAATTGAAAGGGGCCACTTATCTGCATAAAGTTTATGAGCAACTTAAGATTTATCACAAATTCATCATAGGGAGGTCTTGTTGTTTACCCATCTCAGTATGACTTTCATGTCCATCTACATCATGCCTCAGTGAGTAACTCACCTTGTTCCTAGTATTGTAGTTGACCGTGAATTGGCCTGATATGGCAACTTGAGAGTTGTTATGGCAAAAACATGTCAAGCTCACGGAAAAGTGTTCATTCTCTCTAACTAATACATGATTTCATCCCAACATTAAGATGTCCTAGCTACATGATTCCACTTGTGTGAGATTTAAAGTTAAGCAGCCTTATGATGAGCATATTGAATTGAAAGACATATTCGTCGTATCTCTTGTCCTCTCGCATAGGATCAAATATTGGCAAAGGTTAAGATGTGGGAATGATAATAATCTCACACTTGTTCAACTTCTTTTAATCCTCGTAAGCTTTTGGCATATATTCCTTGTGCTAGTTATTGTTAAGAGTGTAATGCAACTTTGTGTATCTTGAAACCCATATCATATTCAGGGTGCTAGAATATTCCCATTTCGAGTTAAACTGATTTTCCCTACATACTAAGAGGTGACTAGTGTCACATAAGTGTTAGCTCTCTTTGAGGCTTAGTATTGCCAGATAAGGCACGAATGGAATGAAACAATTGTTGATGTCCTTTTGATGACTCATTTCTTTTAAATCTCAGAATCATGAACATTTTCCCTATATTATCAACGCCTACTAGGCAACTCTATGACTCGTTTGTTAAATCGATGATGTCACCACAACGAATCACCATGTCAGTGCTATTGATGGTGACCTTCATGTCTCTTAGGATATAACCTCCTGAAATGCCGTGCTCAGCACGTTGATGGATTCTTGAATAATTCCAGCAAAAGCTCAAACCTCGTTGTTCCTTTTTGTTGCAAATCTATCAAGTATTGTAGGTTCAAGCCTGTCAAACAAGAAGCATCATCCCGTGATCAAATATATGGGATAGGAAAGTTTATGGTCATAGTCAAGCTAGCACATCTTAGAGAAATTGTTGGAGGTTGCCAAAGGTTTAGTGTGGGTGTTCGACGTGGAGATTTAGAGTTGAAGAAAGTGAATGGGTTATTCTCAATATTTTCTGCATGAGGATGCTATGTGAATTGTTAATAAAGGTAAAGTATGTGAAGTCACATTAGGCCTTATGAAATTTTGAAAGAAATAGGCTAAACTATGAGTATGATGTTTCCCTATTATTGTTCTCCGTGTACTGGGTGTTTCATGTGTCTATGTCTAATAAGGGGAAGATAAGGGATAATGGGATTGTGAGGAGCAACTATTTGCTATCCTTGTTAGAAAAGTCCGGGAGTTGAGATTGTTTCCGTTAATGTGTTATGGCGAAGTCTTGTAAGTCGAGGAGACCACATAGAGGGGCAAAAGTGTTAAGGAAATAAAATGTTCCCACTTGAGTGTATAGTTAAATGATTGTGATTTGAAAGGTAATTCTGTTTGTTATTATTTAAATATGTGCAGCTCATGTCCAGATACTACTCTTGATAGTATAATGCCTGTAATGATGAGATTATTGACGTTGTTATACATGGTGATGTTTTGTCAAGTTGTGGATATATTGTTAGGAATTGTTTTGGTATTACTTTGGCAGGTGGATAGACCCAGTTACAGGCGACACTCTAGCAAACTTTTTGGAAATTTAGCGAGTTAGCCAAATTTTGAAACTGCTGGTGTGTGTGAACCAACAGTTGAACCACATTGAATGCTAATGATGAATTTTGACCCTCATTCGAGGACGAATGATCCTAAGCGGGGGAGAATGTAACACCCCGAAAAATTTTGAAGTATTTCAGTGTAAAGCCCCATAAATTTTGCAAGTGAATTCAAGGTTTCATGGTGCCGGAGTAGGATTAGGTTGAACAATGCACCAGAAAGTAAATGAAACGTTTTGGCAGAAAAATGCATCTCTGCGGTCCATTATGCGACCGCAGAACCACTCTGTGGGCCGCAGAAATGAGCAGGAGAAGGGCCAGTCTGGGGGAAATTATGCGATCGACTATGTGACCGCATAACTGTTATGCGGTGCATTATGCGATCGCATAACAGTTATGCGGACCGCATAGTGATCGCATACACTGACAGATTTTTGATCGTTTTGGTCTGTAATTATACGACCGATATGCGGCCCGCATATCCATTATGCGGCTGCATATGCGACCGCAGAACCTGTTTTGGAGCTCCTTTTTTGGGTTCTTACAACCCGACCTTACTTCGTGAAATACACGCAAAGGGTCATTTTTGAGCAAAAATTCTTATGTTTTAGAAAGAAGGGAGAGTGTTTTAGAGAGAGAGAAAATTATAGGCTAATTATTCATCAAGTCTTGCTCAAATCTTGGAAGATTAACAAGGAAAATCCACAAGTTCTTCATCTAAGAGGTAAGGTTCCATACCCTAGTTTCCAATTTCGAATTTGGGTAGAAGATGGTTGATTAGGAGTATGATTCATGGGTATGAGATTATTATTTATACATGCATGTACCAATACGAATTGTGGGAAGATTGTTAAGCTGAAATAAGTAAGGATTGGGTTGTAGAGTGAAGAAAATCTTGTAGAAGAACCTGGTGGTTAAATTTGCACACCTAGTGTGTGATAAATTGCTCAAATATGCTGAGACCATGAATATCTTCCTAATTATGGTTCAATTTTTTATGTCTCAAAATAGATCTGGATTGCTAAGAATTCTGGATCATTCTAGAATTAAGGAAGCTCGATTGAGGTATGTTGGCTAAACTTTCTCACTTGGAATTGAATTCCATAATGTTTCTGTAAGTTTTAAAGTATGGGTTGCGTATTAAAAAGTTATGGATTTGAGTCGTGTTTCAATGAAAGATAGTATGCCAAATTGTGTGAGAAAATCTCAATATTCTTAAGACTCTTAATTGCTCATATGTGTACCTAAACTCTTGATTTGGAAATGTCTTATTGTTCATATTCTATAAAGATGGTTGGAAGTAAAATAAGTTAATTGGGGATATAAAGTGTGGCCAATGTGCCAAGAATTTAAGTTATGATTGTGTCTAGTAGTGAAAATGATTTGAGAAGATGTGATAAAGAATATTAAATGAGCCTCGACTCAATTGTTTAAAAATGACTTCGAAGATAGAATTGCCTAAAAGCTTTTGTACTCAATTCATGCCCACTAGTGGTTGCTTTAACTAATGATTTGCTTTATAAATATATCTTGTGTGATTCGAGTTCTATATACTCATGTGTTGAACTGGTACATGGTCATTGCTAGGGAAGAGCATTGTATGAATAAATGGTGTATTGATTGTTTATGATTTTCATGTGTGTTTTGGATAGTATGCCTCATTCTTTGGGAAGAAAACATTTGTGTTTGAAGTTTCTATTTCAAATGGATTTGAAGTATATGATTTCTGAACTATCCTATATGTTGATACTTGATGGTGATCTTTGAAATTGAAAGAGGTGAAACTGTGGAATATGAAATACGCCATCGTGCCAGGAATAAAGAATCTCGTGAATGGCCTAATGAGCCAAGGAAATATTGTCGGTGTGAATGACTAGGAATACTAATGTTACAATGTGAAAGATGTTGAGGTCAGTACAGTTGTATTTATGATATTTCTATTTTCAATCAAATCAAAAATGTTTTGGGGAGTATCATTAGCAAAACCGAGGAAGGGTGGGTCATAAGGCCCACACTTGAAACTACACGTGCCGGTGTAGGGGTGGATTGTAATTATTCCCCTTATTTGGGATGAAATTGGAACCTTTGGGAAATTGTGATATTATTCCCTTTAACTGGGATGAAACTGGAACCTTTGTGGATGGGAAAAGTTAACCCGCAGGCATATATGGGAAGGCGGCCTAGCTGATCGGGTGGAGATCAGACGCCATATTGCGCATATGGTGGTACTACTCTTGGTAACAACCTTCTTTCACATCACATGTCAAAACACATTGTTCGTGGGGTGCTGGCCTACCCGATCGGGCGTGATCGAACTCTGTGCTAACAAAGACGGTGGTATATCGGTGCTAACGGTCTCCCAACCAAAATTGTATATGAAGTTCGTATTTTGAAAATTATTATGTTTTAACTGAACCTTTGCATATTGTTGATTATAACTTGCTATTTCTATGTGTTGCCTTTTCATATATGGGCATTCTATTTTGAAAGAGGACTTTTAACTATGCATACTAGTGCTATTCGACAGTACTACGTCCCTTTTGCCGGGGGCGCGACATCTTTTATGGATGCAGGTGGTTCTACAGCAAGCGAAATTGATCAGTGATAGTAGTGCACTCTTTTCAGCTGATTTGGTGAGCCCCACTTCATTTCGAGGTCATCTATATTTTGTTTCTCATGTACTATATTTTGAGTTATAGCCGGGGCCATGTTGCTGGCATTTCCATATTACTCTTCTATTGTCTTTAGAGACTCTGTAGACAGGTTATGGGTTGTGGTTGAAGTTGGGAATTGAACTAGAAATGTTGGTATTTGGAAATCATGTTTTTCATTAATTCTATAAGCTCGTAATATTGTGGAAATTATGAATGAAGCTGCTAATGAGAATCAAAAAAGGAAGTTGTTAATAAAATCTTTTCAGTGAATGATTAATGGAGAACATCTCCTTTTTATTCATGGATGAGTTTGGGTAGAAGAAAATCTAATAGTCTTGCTCGGTCGGGTTCTCTCGGTTGAGCGTCGGTCGCACTCCCCGAGTTTGGGGCGTGACAAAAATCCAACAACAAAATCTCACAAGATCTTCACTCAAGAGGTATGATTCAAACCCCTAGTCTTCAATTTCGAGTTTGAGGTAAAAGATGGGTGATTGGGAGTATGATATTTTAGTGTAAGAGTGTTAATTATAGATGCGTGTACCAATAAGCTTTGTGGGAAGATTGTTGAGCTAAAATAAGTAAAGATTGGGTTGTGAAATGAAGGAAATCTTGTAGAAGAACCTTGTAGACAAATTTGCACACCTAGTGTTTGATAAAATGTTCAAATGAGATGAAACCATAAATATCTTCCTAATTTGTGTTCAATTTTGTTATGTCTCAAAATAGATTAGGATTTATATATTTGAGGAAATCTCAAAGCGAGGTATGTTGGCTAAACTTTCTCTCTTAGAATCGAATTCCATAATGTTTCTGCAAGATCAAGTATGATTGGCTCAAGATTCCTAACTTCTATATTCCGGGTTATTCCCCATAGATTTGATTATCCCTAATCAGCCTTGTGTCGACAGATAGATGTTCAAAGTATGGTTTTCATATTACAATGCTACGTCTTTGAGTCGTGTTTTAAATGAGAACTAGTATACCAATTGGGTGAGAAAAATTCGATATGCTTAACACACATAATTGCTCATATGTGTACCTAAAGACTTGATTGGAAGTGTCTTGTTGTTGATAATCTGTAAAGATTCTTGAAAATTAAATAAGCGGATTGAAGAAATAGAGTGTGGCGAACGTGCCAAGAATTTAAGTTATGATTGTGGTATGTAGTGCAAATGATTTTAGAAGATGTGATAAAGAATATGAAATGAGCCTCGACTGCACTGTTTTAAAAGAATTTGGAAAATAGAATTTTCCTAAGAGCTTTTATACTTAAGTCAAGCCCATCAGTGGCTGCTTTAACTAATGCTTTGCTTTATAAATACGTCCAGTGTGATACGAGTTCTATATACTTATGTGTTAAAATTGTACATTGTCATTTCTGAGGAAGAGTATTGCAAGAATAAATGGTATATTGATGGTTTATGATTTTTCATATGTGTTTCTATTTTTGGTTGGTATCCCTCATTCTTAGGGAAGGAACCATTTGTGTTTGAAGTTCCCATTTAAAATGGATATAAAGTATATGACTTTTGAAATATTCTATATGTTGATAGTTGATGGTGATCTTTAAAAGTGAAAAGGGTGAGTATGGAACACTAAATATGGCCATCGTGCCCAGAATGTGAATCACATATGTGGCCAATAGCGCCAATGAAATGAAAGAATGTGTGAGCATTATGAGATGATTTTTAGCTCCTTTACATAATAATGTCGTTAATGTCCTATGATCATCCGTGGCTAATACAAGTAAGCGATAGCATTAACATAAATTGTGGTCATTTGCCAAAACGATAATAATGAATGAACCCTATGGACGGTCTATGAAACACATAGGAAAGTTGTGTTAGGAAACCATATGGACGGTCTATGAAACGCATAGGAATATTGTGTTATGAACCCCTATGGACGGTCTATGAAACGCATAGAAATATTGTGTTATGAAATCCTATCGGCGGTCTATGAAAAGCATACGAATATTGTATTATGAAACTCTATAGACGGTCTATGAAATGCATAGATGGTCTATTAAAATCCTAGGAATATTGTGGTATGAAACCTTATGGACGGTCTATGAAACGCATAGGAATATTGTGTTATGAAACCCGGTGGATGGTCTATAAAACGCATAGGTATATTATGTTATGAAATACTGTGGACGGTCTATGAAACACATAGCAATATTATGTTATGAAATCCTGTGGACGGTCTATGAAACGCATAGGTATATTGTGATATGAAATTCTGTGGATGGTCCATGAAACGCATAGGTATATTGTGATATGAAATTCTGTGGATGGTCCATGAAACGCATAGGTATATTGTGATATGAAATTATGTGGGCGATCTATGAATCGCATAGGTATATTGTATTATGAAATCTCGTGGATGGTCTATGAAACGCATAGGTGCATTGTGTATGAGAAGTATAGGTGTATGGTCTGAATAAACACTATGGACGGTCTATGAAACGCATAAGTATATAATATGATATGTGAAAACTAAGGACGGTCTAATGAGACACATTATTAATGTAGATAATAGGTGCCACTTTTGTTGTCCTTGTTTGTACATGTTTTTTCAATTACATTATATTATGTTTTCCACGTATAGATCATATGGGCATTCTATTTTGAAAGAGGATTTTTAGCTATACATACTTGTGCTATTCGACAGTACTAATGTCCTTTTTACCGGAGGCGCTGCATCTTTAATGGATGCAGGTGGTTCTACAACAGGCAGTATTGATAAGTGATAGAGGTACACTCTCTTCAGCTGACTTGGTGAGCCCACTTCTTTTTGGGGTCATGTATANGGTCATTTGCCAAAACGATAATAATGAATGAACCCTATGGACGGTCTATGAAACACATAGGAAAGTTGTGTTAGGAAACCATATGGACGGTCTATGAAACGCATAGGAATATTGTGTTATGAACCCCTATGGACGGTCTATGAAACGCATAGAAATATTGTGTTATGAAATCCTATCGGCGGTCTATGAAAAGCATACGAATATTGTATTATGAAACTCTATAGACGGTCTATGAAATGCATAGATGGTCTATTAAAATCCTAGGAATATTGTGGTATGAAACCTTATGGACGGTCTATGAAACGCATAGGAATATTGTGTTATGAAACCCGGTGGATGGTCTATAAAACGCATAGGTATATTATGTTATGAAATACTGTGGACGATCTATGAAACACATAGAAATATTATGTTATGAAATCCTGTGGACGGTCCATGAAACGCATAGGTATATTGTGATATGAAATTCTGTGGATGGTCCATGAAACGCATAGGTATATTGTGATATGAAATTATGTGGGCGATCTATGAATCGCATAGGTATATTGTATTATGAAATCTCGTGGATGGTCTATGAAACGCATAGGTGCATTGTGTATGAGAAGTATAGGTGTACGGTCTGAATAAACACTATGGACGGTCTATGAAACGCATAAGTATATAATATGATATGTGAACACTAAGGACGGTCTAATGAGACACATTATTAATGTAGA
>AWOL01S0006973.1:6075-19392 GCA_000715115.1 Nicotiana otophora | reverse complement strand
ATTTATATTATTTAGATAGTAAATATAAAAGTAATTCGAAAGTTTGATCAATGTTGACGTAATAACCGACCAACTTTGGTCGGTTATTTTGCAGAAAATAACAATTACCGACCAAAGTTGGTCGGTAAATGCTTCCCCTACATTAACCGACCAACGTTGGTCGGTAATTTTAAATATAAATTCTTAAATATTATAAAATATTTTAAATAATAAAATAATTATTAAAATTTAAAAAATTGGATCCAGATTACCGACCAACGTTGGTCGGTAATCCAAAATTTTCTTGCCTGACCATCTGGGTCAATTCGTTGACAAATTTACCGACCAAAGTTGGTCGGTATTTAGTTTTAAAAAAATGTAAAAAAAAATTTTCCCCAGTTTTCGTCCAACCTGGACGGTTTTTGGTCGCTTTTTTTGATCGACCAACGTTGGTCGGAAATAGTTGGTCGGTTTCTAGCAGATTTTTAGTAGTGGTAGAAATTCATACAAAAATTTAGTCAATTTGACTCTCGAACGTCGAAAAGGTTCAAATAAATTAAAATAGGAGTACCGTTTACTTTTGCGGGAAGAAAAAAGGTACCCGCATAACAAGGGGCGAAGCCACATGATCATAAGGGTTGTCAGTTGACCACCCTTTGTCGAAAAATTATATTGTGTATATAAGTAAATATTACATTTTAGAGGTATAGAACACATATTGAACAGAATTTGTCGAAAAACAAATTTCACTTCTTTCAAATTTTAATACCCTCGAGGAAATTCCTAATTTCACCACTACACTCAACACCATCAAGTACAACAGTTGAAAGCACATAAACCGGTGAGATCATGCGCATGATGTGTTTAGGCTTTAGGGTTGCGTTTTTTTGCAAGCAAAAAAGTAAGGCCGACCACTCTACGAACATGAATGCCAATATTAAACTCTATAATGTACATAAGTCATAACAGTTGACACGGGGTTTCCAGATATTGAGATTGACACTTATATATATAGAGACAAACGTACGTAGCCTAGAGAGATAAGCATACCCACAATTATTCGGAAAAACTAAAAGACCATTTCTGATTCTTGTGTAGGTAATTACACTTCAATGGCGGAGACAGTAGAAAGAACGATGTTGGTATTTTGCGGGCAACACATGACATGCATCACCTTTATAAACTATATTTCTCGTCAAGAGCAGTACATCTTCATATCCCCTTATTCTTCTTCTCAGAACGTAAACATACTAGCTGCTTTCGTTTTTCCAGCAATGATTGAGCTACTGCAGCTCAAGTACCAAGGCAGTAATGAATCGCCGTTTCAAACCCACCCTATAAAGATGTTTTTCGTCATTGCTAGCTTCCTCATTTTCTGCTTTTCATACGATGCCAAGCTCAAAATTTCTTCGGACCAATCTCACCCAGCTAACTCAAACTAGGCTAAAATGGTTCAAATTGTTTCCTCAATATTTGATCCTCTCGCATTGGCTTCTTACTCATCACTTCTTTTCCCCTCACTTTGCCCCTTTCTCTATTCCATTTCTGTCTTCTTCTCTGCAAGCCAGTTGCTATTTTGAACAGCATTCAACGATCCATTGAACTGGCTTTATTATAAATTCATGAATTACTTGGACAGACGAGACATAATTCCTATTTAATTATGCTCTTGTAATTTGTAGGTGTTGCTGTGAGTGAATCCTATTCTGTAATTTGTGATTTGTGTTGTAACACTTTGTTAGATTTTAAAATTTTCTAGAGCAATTGAGAGAACAGACAAGAGAATTGAGAACGAAAGAAAGCTTGATTGCATTAATGAAAGCTATTACAGAAAAGCAACGCGGTGTCGAGGGGGATAGACACCACTATAGAGAATTGCTTGCTTGTTAGAAAGTTTGATTGCTTGATCCCCCTAATAATGCTTAAAACAAAACTAAAATTACAGGGCTTGACCTAACTAAGCTAGAGGAATATAATGGAAGTACATAAAATAAAACTATTCTATATTTATAATGAAAAGGACCTAGTTTTCTATAAGGTAAAAACACGTCTGTTGTCAGCAACCTTGTCTTTGGCATCACATTCTGCATGCGCGGCGTTGTCTGCGCGCGCAACGCTATTGACATCTGCCTGCGGCTGGGCGCTGTCAGGGGCTATCGGTGGGGCGACAGAGGCACATGCGCACTTGTCACTTGGCGCAGCTAAGACTACAGGGCCGTCCATGGCGCTAGGCGTTGGGAGGCTTGTTAGGAGGCCATGGGACGCGTCCAAGGGGTCATGGGGCATGATTGGACAGCCGCCCATGACATTCTCCCCAACTGAGTTGGCGATGTCCTCGACACCTTACTTGCAAGATAATCATCAATTAGGCTCTTGTAGGCTTTGAGGTTTTTTCCCCTCTCCCAAGTATTCTCCTATGCATCGCAACATTTCACCAAGAACTCTTGGTGATCTTTTCTTGAGTCGTGAATCACTCGATCATCGAGAATAACTTCAACACGCCTTTTTCCGGTTGAATTGGGGCCTCGAATACTAGGTATTGTAAGTTGGCTCCATGAAGGATCCTCCATATCTTCCCTGAAAATGTTTCAAAAGACTGATATGGAAGACGGGATGGAGTTTCCACCAGGCTGGGGTATCCACCCAGTATGCAACGTTCCCAATGCATATTTCAATAGACAAAGATCCAATGTATTTTTGAAATAGGCGAGGGTCATGGACCCCTACAAACAAGTACCGCTTTGGGATTTTGACCATCACTTTGTCTCCTACTTGGTATTCAACAAAGTGACGATTTTGATCAGCATGCCTCTTTATCTGCTTTTGGGCTTTGACAAAATAGCTCTGCACTATCTATAAAATTTTATTTCCATTCATTTGAGAATCTAGTAGCTCGAGGAAATTTTGACATGTTTGGTGCATTCACCATGTGTGGGAGTAGCGGTTGTTATCCAATAACAATTTCAAAAGGGGTTTTGTTTGTACTAGAGCTCTTTTGTGAATTGAAACACAGTTGAGCAACATCCAAAAGTTTCACCCAGTTCTTCTGCGATCCGATTACAAAGTGGCGGAGATATTCCTCCAGCATGACATTGAACCGCTCCGTCTGAACATCAGATTTCGGGTCAAAACTTGAGTTGTGACTCAATTTTGACCCGAGGCACTTAAAGAGTTGGGTCCAAAAATTGCTAGTGAAGCGTGAGTCACGATCACTAACGATGTCTTTAGGCAGGACCTAATATTTGACGACATAAGAGAAGAAGAGTCGAGTTATATCTTCTGCTAATGTATATTTTTAGGATGCTATAAATGTAGCATACACAGAAAACCGATCCACCACAACTAAAATAGTTGTGAGATCTCCGACCTTGGGCAATTCGATAATGAAATCAAGGAAAACGCTTTCCCAAGGTCTCTTTGGGACAGGTAGTGGTTCCAAGAGTCTCGCTTATGTCAAGCGGTCCGACTTGTCCTTCTAGCATACTAGACAAGTCTTCACATACTGAGTGATGTCATCAGCCATTTGAGGCCAATAATATGCGCGGCGAAGTAATGCCATGGTGCATTCCTCATCGGGATGTCCGGCCCATAAAGTATTGTCGCATTCCGTCAGAAGAGTCCTTCGCAGATCTCCTCCTTTAGGAACATAAAGTCTGTTCTCTTTTACTTTCAGGAACCCATCTTCCATGTAGAACTGGTTAGTCTTGCCCAATCCTACCAAATCAACCAATACTGTGCAATAGGATCCTTGATGAGTAGATCATGTATCTCGTCTTTTATGGTGATGGCTACTTCGCTATCCCTTTGGGTGGTGAGTAGGCACACCGATTCTAGATCAGCTCTCTGGCTGAGCGCATCAACAACATAATTAGTCTTCCCAATTCGGTACTCCAGGTTGAAGTGAAATTTCGCTTGGAGTTCCTTCCCCCTAGCCTGTCGACCATTCAGCTTCGGCTGGGTCATGAAATGGCTAACAATTGTGTTTTATGTCTTGACCACGAACGGGGTTCCCAGCAAATAGTGCCTCCAAAGGCGTAAGCAATGAACGACATCCCATAATTCTTTCTCGTGGGCAGCATAGCGCCTCTCTGCATCCTTCAACTTTCGGCTCTCGTATGCTACATGATGCCCTTCTTGTAGCAAAACTCTGCAAAGGGCATAGTCAGAGGCATCGGTTTGTACCTCGAATGGCTTGGCCAAATCAGGGAGGTCTAAGACGGGGCTACTAGACATAGCCGCTTTCAATACGTTGAAGGCCTCCATTCGCCTAGGTCCCCAATCCCAAGGCGTGACCTTCTTTAGGACTTCTGTCAATA
This sequence comes from Nicotiana otophora, assembly GCA_000715115.1. Classification (NCBI taxonomy): domain Eukaryota; kingdom Viridiplantae; phylum Streptophyta; class Magnoliopsida; order Solanales; family Solanaceae; genus Nicotiana; species Nicotiana otophora. The sequence goes on along the minus strand of AWOL01S0006973.1, from coordinate 15,097 downwards.
ACATTGCAATGAGGAAGTAATTTTTCACAAATCGCCAATAGAAGTTGCATAGGCCAAGGAACACACTCAAGGCATGGATATCCTTAGGCGGCGGACAAACTGTGATAGCCTGCATCTTCTGTTGGTCCATCTTGATCCTCTACCATTCCTCGATGACTTGTCCGAGGAAGTCAATCTGTTTTTGAGCAAATAGGCACTTGGATAGCTTCGTATATAATTCGTGCTCCCGCAATCAGGCTATGACCTTCCGCAAATGCTCCAGTTGTTCTTCCAGTGTTTGGCTATATACCACAATATCATCTAAGTAGACCACCACAAATTTGACAATGTACTCTGGGAAGACTTGGTTCATCAGGGTGCAAAATATGGATGGAGCATTAGTCAAGACGAATGGCATAACCAGAAAGCCGTACGACCCATATCTTTTCACACAGGTCGTCTTGTGTTTATCAACCTCCGCAATCCGAACATGCCAATAACCTGTCTTTAGGTCTATTTTGGAACACCGTCGCACCACCCAGTCTATCGAACAAGTCTGCCATATACGGAATAGGGTACTTTTTCTTCACAGTGATTTTGTTTAGAGCCCGATAATCCATACAGAGTCATAGACTGCCATCATGTTTCTTTTGGAATAGCACAGAGGACTCGTACGGGGAGTTGGAGGGCACGATGATCCCTGCGTCTAGAATTTCCATCAACTGTCTCCGAAGCTCGGTGATTTCGAGTTGTGACATTCTGTAAGGCGCCCGGGCGGTGGCTTCGCACCCGGCACTAACTCAATCTCATGGTCCATAGTGTGCCTAGGCGGGAGTCGCTTTGGCATATCCTGTGTCATGACGTCTTCAATCTCCACTAGCAGCTCTTTTATGGGTGCACGAAGGTTCATGTATTTTGACCTCCTTCTTAAACTGCAAGGCCGAGATGTTCTTAGCGGCCATCTTTGTGGGCATGCATGGGATAATGCAGGGCTTGACCCCATTTGCTCCCATCATCAGTAGCATGTCGGCATATGGTATGGTCATAGTGTTGGTTTTCCTCAAGAATTCCAACCCAACTATCAACTCGAAGTCATCTATGATCACCACACACAAGTTGAATTTTCCTTCATAAGGGCTAAGCTTCACTGATACTTTTTTAGCTATTCCACCCACTGGCTGAGGCGGTGAGTTGATAGCCTTGACACGACCTCTGCCCAGTCCTATAACGAGACCAAAATGCTCCACCTGAGTCGAGGCTAAGTAGTTGTGGGTAGCACCCGTGTGTATCATCGCCCAAATGGGTTTTCCATTTACCTTCATCTCGACGAACATTAAAGGGAGTTCTCTCATCGGCCTTCCTTTTCCCGTTCTTAGTGATTTGGCATGGTCCTTCTTCTTATGGGCGTTAATATGTGCATGTGGGAATTCATTATTTTAATGTGGCCCGCCGTAATGATGACATCCTGAAGGAGGTTTCCTCCCCCGAGCATTGTTGTTAGATGCAACACTAGTACTGCCTAAAAAGGGAGCCTTAGATTTGGTTGCACTTCGATCTCCTCCACTTCTGCTAGGGCCATCAGTGCTAGACTGGCCCCCTTTGTATCTCCCTCGGATAGGCAGTTGAGGCCTATCCTTCCGAGCTTCCACTTGATAGTACCTAAGGCACTCCACTTCTTGGATCGCCTTGGGTAAAGTGTCTACCTTTTGTCTTTGCAGCTCCATACGGGCATAAGGTTTCAACACTTCTAGGAATTTGAAGAGTTTATCTTTGTACCCCATATCTCGTATGTTTAGCATGAGCGCGGAGAATTCTCGCACGTAATCCCGCATTGATTTGGTCTGGCGGAGCTCCCGTAGCTTTCTCCGTACATTGTACTCAATATTTTCGGGGAAAAATTGTAGGTGTATGGATGCCTTCGGTTCTGCCCATGTCTCGAGAGTATCTTCACCGGCCCTGATGTCTTCGTACTTCACCTGCCACCAGAGTTTAACATCACCCTGAAGATACATGGCAGCATTTGCTATATTCTTAGCTTCTTCTAGTTCCCCTACGACATCGAAGTACTGTTCAATATCGAAGATGAAGTTTTTCACTTCTTTGGCATTCCGAGCTCTATTGTATGGTTTTGGCTCATGCATTTTCAGTTTTTGTGCCAAGGAGGCGAGGTTCACGCCTCCTTGAAGCAAGCATTGTAGAGCAGCATTGACAACATTGAGTTGGACTATCAAGTTTTCTATAGTTTTTAGCATGGCATTCACCATGTCTGCCTCTTGTGTCTTGTAGGCTAAATCCTCGGCACACTCTTGTTTTACACCCTCGAATTTACCTAATGTTTTGGCTGCCTCTGTGGCTGTCATTTTCCAGTGTCCCTCAGAGTCGCGACTGATGTTCACAATGTCATCTTCGGCCTGCCGCATCCTGCGGTCCAGGTCATCCAACCTTTGCACAATGTTGGTTCTTAGATCAAGTACAATATCCATGATGGGCCATAATACGTCAACCGTCTCTTCAAGGGCCGCGATGCGATCCCCATGATTCACCATGGTCAGAAATGGTAGTAATGGCAATGTGTTCCGTCGTCCAATGTCGAGCCTAGGCTCTGATACTAACTCTTACGCGACGCCTTCCTGAGATTTTTTGGAAGGACGACGTAAGGCTAAGTAACCGATGTCTGTGTAGTTACTATCTGCCAAATGAGGTCCCCTCTATACGCTAGACTAGATTGTTAGTGTTGTACGGAAAAACCAATGTCAAGAGCAATTGAGAGAATAGAAAAGAGAATTGAGAATGAAAGAAAGCTTCATTGCATTAATGAAAACTATTGCAGAAAAGCAACGCAATGTCAAGGGGAGAGACACTAGTACAGAGAATTGCTTGCTTGTTAGAAAGTTTGATTGCTTGATCTCCCTAATAATGCTTAAAAAAATAAACCAAAGTTACATGACTTGACCTAACTAAGCTAGAGGAACATAATGGAAGTACATGAAATAAAACTACTCTATATTTATATTGAAAAGGACTTAGTTTTCTACAAGGTAGAAACATGTATGTTGTAAGCACCTTGTCTTTGGCATCATGATCTACGCAAGTGGTGGTGTTGGCATCTGCCTGCGGCTGGGCGCAGACGGGGGCTATCAGTGGGGCGACAGAGGCACACGCGCATTTGTCACTTGGCACAGCCAAGACCGCTGGGTCGTCCATGGCGCTAGGCGTTGAGAGGCTTGCTAGGACGTCATGGGGCGCGTCCAAGGGGTCATGGGACATGGTTGGAAAGCCACCCATGACAGAGCTTATGTGAGAAGCACGTGACCTTAGCTTCTTAGAAGCTTCTTTATGTACAACTGGTGCAATATAGATCAAACGGCTGAGAAGGAGAGATTGTGAGCCTCCATGATCTCTCCACGTATAAGGCTAAGACTAAACAACGACAAAAACAATACAAACACTTAGGGTTCTAATATAGAGAAATCCGAAAAGTTCAAGTATTTGTCTGAGAGGTTCTTTCATCTTTCTTCGACTATTTCTCATCTCTTCCTTTTCTATGTGAGGATGATCAAAGACTCTCTTCTCTTCATCAATACTATTCCAGGGGCGTATTTACAGTTTGGGGTATGAGTTCACGTAAATCCATGTTTAGGTATAGTTCTTCAAAATTATTTAAATATATATGTGTGCACACATCACACAAACTAAAAGAGTTTTATAGTGTAATAATTATTCGATGCATTTTTACAAGTGAAGTATGGATTTTAAATCCCACCTTTATATTGTTAGTTTGGAGGTATAAATCCCACATCTATATTAATGTCTCTCTCTTTTTTTAGAATTGCGTCCACGTGCACCCATGGGATGGGCATGTCTTGTGTCCCTATTGCCTCTTAATTAAATTTTTGTTTTCTTGTTTTGTTTCTTTCTTTTTGTGGTTTACCCTTTCAAAATCCTCAAGTCCGACTCATTGAGACTCATATTCGCCTTCTATTATCACCGTTAAATTTGTATAAATAAATCGAATCTCTAGATTATAACTTGCAAATATAAAAAAAAAAAAATTTGAACCAATAGTTTCAAAAGTATAATTCATGATAGGAACCTAAACGTTGAACTTGTCGAGATAAATTCTAGATCCACTTCTTAGTGCATCCATTTTACTCAAGTCCTAAATACGCTATTCCGTTATATAAATATATTGACTTTAAATTTTCATCGTCGGTATTGACGTGAAGTGTCGCATCCTTTTTCTTCTTTAATTTTGGTCAAACTGTACTTGGAGTTTGTAGTTTTTGTAATGGCAGTTAAACTCATCTTGCTTTTGTCCTTTGTGATTTTTGTAAAATTAGGAAATAACAAAATTATGAAAGTGAATGTGTATTGTAATCCATAAGTTAGCGAAACTAAAATGTAATAGATACTTGAGGAATATTAATTTTTCACATATTAAATGCCTGAAACATCAATGTGACAACGAGAAATCTAAACAGAGGAAGGTTAGAGAAACCTTGAGTGACATAGTGGAATTATTTTGATATTCTCATACCAAAGCAAAGAGATACCAACAAAGGATAAATAGTCCACCATTTCAAAGTTGTTTGAATACTCAGTAATTAATCAACACTGTAATATCAAATGTTAGCAAATTAAATTATTTAAGGACCTTTTGGCCCTTAAATAATCTCTAAACCTTACTGCCTACCTGCTCCTCCCAAGTAACATATATGCCACTGGGAATATTTCAAAATTATTGACTTATGGAACAAAATTAGATAACGTGTCCCAAAGTAAAAGTTTTCTTTTTCTTTTTTCTCATTCCCTATATAAAGGCCGAGACTTTTAGAGAAAACAGAACAAGATTTATATTCTCTTCTGCTTCTTCTTCTCCTTCTTCACTCACTTTTATTTGCTGTTGCCCCTTAGCTTCTAGTAGTTCAATGGCCATTAATGCAAGAATTGGCCTATTTCTCGTCCAAACATGGACAACTTTCACCAATCAGTTCAATGAAACTTTCATGGCTACGCTTTCCTACATTTTCTATACGTACGAGGAACAGAGCACCACAACTTGTTCCCTCACCATTCTTGGATTCTTCTTGACAATTCTCCTCAACTTTCTACAGCTGAAATATCAAGGGAAAGACAAAACCGATCCGTTTCAAACCCATCCCAAAACCATGCGAGTATCAGTCACTTCTTTGCTCCTTTACTGCTTAATATATGGTGTTAAGCAGAGGTTTTCTCGTCATCCTCTATACATAAAATTGTCCGACCTCGTAAATCATGTTATGGTTTTCTTTAGTTCTCTGTCATTGGCGTCCACTACCTCTGCTCTGTTCCCGGACTCTGTTTCCCCTGCTATGTATTTTATCTGTTTTCTGTTTTCCGGTGGTGAAATGTTACTTTGGGTTTTCAAGAAAATAATGCAACAATTTGAAGAAGAATCGTATTTTCAGAGAAGGAGGTATGAAACTGTTTGGAATTTTCTGAGGAGGATGAACATGATTTTTTATCCAGTGGAACAGAGGTTCAGTCTTCCTATGTAATTTAGGAAAACTAAGCAGAGTAATTCTTGATCTGTGTACTTTGTACCACAATTAATTCTCATGTTCTTTTCAAGTTTTCATTGTTGAAGTAATTGTTAGGATCGGTAAACTGGGCAGTGCGGAATTTAGCCAAATAATGTTATAATAACAATAACAAAGACAATGCAAGTTGATAATAATGACAATTAAAGAATATAAAGAAGATACAAATCTAACGTGGTTCGGTCAAGGTAACCTACGTCTACAAGCGGAGATGAATAATTTCACTATACCAACAAGAGTACAAAATTAGAGTAAATGCTCTAATTCCCAAATACCCCAAGAGAATAACCTCACAAGATCACTATAAACAAAGAGTTCACACAAGTGTCTCACTTTCTTACAAAATACTCTTTAATGAAATAAATGAGAAGAAAGAAAGATAAGAGTGAAAAGCTCTTGAATTGGTGTGTTTACAAATGAGGAGAAACTCCTCTACTTATAATAAGAAATTCTTGGCCTAGTAGTAGATATTATGTCATGGCAAATGCCATGATCCACAAATTTTATTATAGTGGATATTATCTCATGACAAATGTCAAGAAAATGTGGCCCCCACTTGAGAAGAAGCCAAATTAATGGCCATATTACAAATCTCCATCCTGGCCTAATTTCGGCTTATACATAGTAAATTTGCTCAACCTTCTCCGCAAAAGCCCTAATGGGCAAAATCATTCTTCATAAATGTCAATCAAGTTCAGGCAAAGCTTTAGCTTGGAGGTGAATGCCAATCAATTTAGCATTTTTAAATTCAGTGCCATGCTCAGACCTAATTGATGCAAATTAATTACCTAGTTGTTTCTGAGTTTTTCTAACAAAAGAAGTGAACATTTCAAATGCGTCATCTTTAGATGTTAAAAATAACGTCTAAGTAAACCTAGAGTAATCATCAACAAGCACCATCACGTATCTTTTACCACCTCTACTTAATGTTCTCATTGGGCAACAGAGATCCATATGAACCAGTTCCATCGTCCTGGTGGTGCTTACCACTTTCTTGCATTTAAAAGAGGATCTTATCTACTTCCCCCTTGCACAAGCCTCACAAACTTTGTGTTCCTTGAACTTGATGTTAGTCAGCCCTATCACCAGGTCCTTGGAGACTAATTTGTTGATTTGACTCAGACTTGCATGTCCAAGTCTCTTGTGCCAAAGGAAGGGATCACTATCCAATACACTTAAGCAAGTTAGTTCATTCTCTGAGAGTGTGGACAGATCTATAATATATATATTATTTACTCTTTTACCCTGCAAAACAATTTTGTTAGTGATAAGATTTATCACAAAACATTTATTAGAGGTGAATGCTACCAAGTTACTTCTATCACACAATTGTGACACACTGATTAGGCTATACTTCAAGCCGTCTATCAAGTAGACATTCTCAATGAAATGAGAGTTATCCTTACATACCTTACCAACCCCAATGATTTCACATTTCTTTCTATTTCTAAAGGAGACATTTCCTCATTTGAGGTCCTCAAGTGAAAGGAACTGGTCCTTGCTTCCTGTCATATGCTTTGAGCAGCCACTGTCCATGTACCATATTTGGCTGCTCCCATTTACTTGAACCTACAAAAGGAAATCAGGGGTTAGTCTTAGGAACCCAAACTAGTTTGGGTCCCTTTCTATAAGCAAAAGGATGAATTAAATTCTTTTTATCCCAACTTGGTAACTAATTCTTCCCTTGAACAAATTTCTTGTTCTTTTGACTGGCCCTTTCTTTTACGTTACATTCACTTTTATAGTGACCAGTCTTACCACAGTGAGTACAAATCTTGTTCTCAGGAAGAGTGAGGTACTTGCTTTTAGGATCCCACTTAGGTAGTTGATTCCCAAAGTCAAGTCCTCTTCTATTGCTACTGTGATGTTCCTGTAGCCATGACAAAGCATCGGAGGACCTGTTCCATTTACTAGTTCTGTCTAGTTCATGCTTGACCTTGCCTAGATCCTCCTTTAGCACACTTACCTGCTCATCCTTCCTATACAACTCATTTTTCAGTTTGCCTACATTTTCTTCTAAAGTGAGTTGTGTGCAATCAGCTGTCTTCTTACTGGTTCCTAGGTTCAGTATTAGATTTTCAGATTTTAACTCAAGAACATTTGCTTCAAATGTATGAACCTGGTTCTTCAGAGCAGTATTTTTACTCACTGTCTCACTAACTCTGAGTTCCAGGTTCTTACACTTTGCTTTTAAAATCACACAATCCTTAGACAACTATTCTTTTTCTTCATTCTTTACCTCAGATTCAGAGAGTTTTTCTTTAGACAAAAATTTAATCTTGTCTTTGAGATAAATTATACTTACCTCAGATTCCTCATCTGATTCTCCAATTTCCATAAGTGCTTGTTCATCTCCATCTTCATCATCTGATTCTTCCTCTGAATTTTCTCCCCAAGCAGCAACCATAGCCTTTGTTGATCCTTTGTTCTTCTTGGGATGAACCTGCTCCTTCTTCCTGTTCCTTCGTTCAGATCTTTCCTTGTTCCATTCAATTTCCCATTGAGGGCAGTTCTTGATGTGATGATCAGTCTTCTTACACTGGTAGCAGCCCTCATTGGTCATTTTTTCAAGAACCCTTGCTTTGTTGTAATTTCCACCTCTTGAAGAACCTTTAACTCTCATAAGGTATTTCTTGAAATCCTTAGTGATCATAGCCATTTCATCTTCCTCCAGATCAGCACATTCAGTGATTCTGAGTGCTAGGCTCCTTTCCTTCTTAGGTACATCCATCTTCATGGTTTGCCTTCTAAGTTCATAAGTAGTGAGATTTCCAATTAGCTCATCCAACCTAAGTGTGGCAATGTTTTTTGATTCCTGAATAGCAGTGATTTTGCTCTCCCGTGAGACTGGCAGAACCCTTGTTAAAATATTCTCAACTTTGTCTTCTTCAAGAATAACCCTTCCAAGAGACTTAAGTTCATTTGTTAGTGTGGTAAATCTTGTATACATCTCTTGGATGGTTTCTCCTCCCTTCATAGTAAAATTCTCATATTGAGAATATAGTAATGTTCCTCTAGACCTCTTCACCTGAGGTGTTTCTGCATGAGCCACTTGCAATGTGTTCCAAATTTCCTTAGCAATAGTACAACTTTGAATTCTGTTGTACTCGTCTGGACCGAGTCCACAAACAAGCCATTTCTTGGCTTTAGCATTCTTCTCCCATTTCCTCAAGTCGTCAGCAGTGCAGTCAGCTCTTGTTTTTGGCACCTCTTTTCCTTCGGCATTTATCTTCATAGTAGCCAATGGACCATCTGTGACAATGTCCCATAGCTCATAGTCTTCTCCTATGATGTGGTCCCTCATTCTATTTTTCCACCAGGAGTAGTACTGGCCATTGAAGAGTGGGGGCCTAGCAGTGGATTGCCCTTCCCAGTTTCCAGGTGGTGCACTCATCTTGATCTTCTTCTAAGGTGTTAGCCTCTTCAAGGATAACCCGCTCTGATACCAATTGATGTTTTAACTT
>AWOL01S0006972.1:40697-73450 GCA_000715115.1 Nicotiana otophora | reverse complement strand
GGACAACCCGAATCTAAAATCCACTCATTGTTAGATTTGAAACTATTATTAGTTGCTAAAAAAATAGTTCCCTCAGTCTCATCAGCAACTACACTTACTTCGGCAGTGTCAGTATTTTTGTGCTCATTTTTCTTTTATGTATGCTTTTCTTTGTTTTTTTTTTAATTTAAAGCATTCAGAAATAATGTGACCTTTCTTATGAAAATATTTGCACATTACATTTATGTATCTGGATTATGACCTTGATTTAGGTTTCTCACTATTTCAATCTTTCTTATTGGATCTACCAGTAATATCTCTATCTATTTGTTCTTTTGATTTCAAAATAGATTTGATATCTTTATAAGAGATATTATCCTTTCCATAAAGCATAGTATCTTTTATATGTTTAAACGACTGGGGGTAAGAAAACAAGCAATAACACAGCTTGATCCTCATCTTTGATTTCAACATCTATGTTACTTTAATCTATAAGAAGAGAATTAAAAGTATCAAGATATGTAAGTATAGAGGTACCTTCAGCCATACGAAAAGTGTAGAGTTTTTGCTTTAGGTAAAGCTTGTTTTCTACTGTTCTTTTCATATATAGGGTTTTAAGGTTTTCTCTGTAACGACCCGACCGATTGTTTTGAGTATTACAACCTTGCTTCCCCCTTTACTACTCAAACTGTATTTTACAGTTGTTGTGTGAATTGTCGGGGTAAATGATCCGGGTCCGGTGAGGTTTTGGAATGAATTGGAACACTTAGTTCCAAGGTTTAAAGCTTAAGTTAAAATAGTAACCGGATGTCGACTTATGTGTAAACGACATAGGAATGGAGTTTTGATGATTCCAATAGCTCCGTATGGTGATTTTGGACTTAGGAGCGTGTCCGAAAAATTCTTTGGAAGTATGTAGTAGAATTTGGCTTGAATTGCCGAAAGCTGAATTTTTGGGAAGTATGACCGGAGGGTTGACTTTTTGATTTCGGTGTCGGAATCCGATTCTAGAAATTGGAATAGGTCAGTAATGTGAACTGTGACTTGTGTGCAAAATTTGAGGTCAATCGGACGTGATTTGATGTGTTTCGGCGCAAGTTATAGAATTTGAAGTTTCAAGGTTCAACGATTTCGAATTGAGGTGTAATTCTTTGTTTCAATGTTGTTAGGTATGATTTGAGGCCTCAAGAATGTCCGTGTTATGTTACGGGACTTGTTGATACAATTGGTTGAAGTTACGGGGGGTCTCAGGTGAGTTTCGGACGGTTAACGAATCAAATGTGGACTTAAGGAATTGCTGGAACTGCCGCCTACTAGTGTGATCGCACCTGCGAAGATTTTGATCGCAGGTGCGAAGCCGTATATGCGCGAGATCAATCGCAGAAGCGGACAAGAGTGGGACTGGGCAGTGCTCGCAGGTCAAAGTAATTTTCCGCATCTGCGAGGCCGCAGATGCGAAGGTGTTGCGCATATGCGGACTGGGGCTAGCGTGAGGCGACCACAGTTGCGAAGAGGAATGCGCATCTGCGAGCTCGCAGATGCGAGAAAAAAGCCGCATATGCGAGGTTTTGGGAGGCTGGCTATTTCCACAGGCGCGCATTTTTGTCCACAAAAGCGGATGCGCAGGTGCGAGCCCAGGCACCGCAGGTGCGGACATGCCTGGGCAGTGTTTAAAATGAGGGTTCCGAGATCGTTTCTCATTTTGGACATTTTGGAGCTCGGTTTGGGCGATTTTGGAGAGGAACTTTCCACACAACTTGGGGTAACTGTTCTTAACTCCCTTGTTATTATATTCCATGAATTCAACTTCACTTTGGTGTAAGATTATTGAATCTTCAAGAGAAATAGAAGGAAATTTCTATAATATCACAAAAAGAATTTTTCAAGTTTGAATACCGATTTGGAGTCGGATTTGAGTGAAATTAGTATGGTTGAACTTGTAATTGGATGGGTTATCGTATTTTATGAGTTTCATCGGATTTCGAGATATGGGCCCCACGAGTGATTATTTGGGGCGTAATTCGGATTTTGTGAAAAATATTAGCATTGTGATATGAAATTAATTCCTATGAATTGTGTGGAGTGAATCAAATTCATTGTGGTAGACTCGAGCCGTTCGGGAGTTGATATGCGCATAATGGGATTTTTGGAGCATTGTTTAGCTTGCTCGACTTTGGATTCGGCTTGTTCGAGGTAAGTAACTCTTCTAATCTTGGAGTTGCGGGTATGAACCCTGAATATATATATTTCGTGAATTGGTGGGAAGTGACGCACATGCTAGATGACGGGCGTGTGGGCGTGCACTATAGAAATTGTGACATAATTATTTCTGTGGAATTTTGTACTTAAATGATCTTGGTATTTTCCATGTGTTTTATGAGTTAGAGAAATTAAGCTGAAAAACATATTAGAAATCATGATTGAGGCTATGTGCCAGTATTATTGGGACCCACAGATGTCATATTGCTATGAATTATTTGTTTTAAATTGAAAATTCATACTCAGTCATATTCATTTTATTGCATATCATAAGTTAATTTTTTGACTCTATTTTGATGCATATAAATGTTTTGGGCCGAATGCCCTGTTTTACTAAAATGCCCGAGTGGATTGAGAGGTTTATGACTGAGTGAGGCCGAGGGCCTGATTTGTGAGGATATTTATGGGATCGGGTTGCACGCCGCAGCATGTTGCATATTTACGGGATAGGGCTGTACGCCGCAGCATGTTTGATATTGGCCGAGGGCCTGATTTTGAGGATGAGTGTGGATCGGGGTTGCCCGCCTGCAACATACTTTATTATTATAGCACGCGAGTTGTCCGTGCAGCACGTGAGTTGTCCGTGCAGATTATAGCGCTTGGGCTGAAGGAGCCCCTCCGGAGTCTGTACACACCCCCAGTGAGCGCAGGTACCTTCTGAGTGCAAGTGAAGAGTGCCGAGTGTCGAGTGCTGAGTGACTGGGAGGCATGAGTGATTGTGAGGTATGCCCGAGTGGAAAGAGTGATTGCGAGATACGCCCGAGTGGCAAGAGTGATTGTGAGGTATGCCCGAGTGACATAGCGACTGTGAGGTTTGCCCGAGGGGGTGTATATGAGTGATGTTCTGCCCGAGGGTCTGTTTATGATTTTATCACTGAATTGCATCGCATTGGCATGCACACATGACATACAGGCATAGAAATGTATTTTTCTTCATGCTGTACAACATCACATCATTCATAATTTCTCACACATTTTTGACAGATGGGCATAGTGATGCATTTGTTTTACACGGGTTATCCGGAAGGAAAATGAAACATATTATTTATTATCGAGAAGATTTTTGGAGAAATTTATTATTTTCAAACTATTCATTTTATTGGCAACTTCGGCAAACGATTTGGGTTTTCACTGATGTATTTGAAAAAAAAGAACTACTATATTTTTTGAAATCATTATTTGGCTGAGTATTTCATCCCTGAGTTACTTCTGGTATTATTTGCTTTATGTTGTTATGGATTGTTGTGGACTATTTGTTTTGGACTCGACCTTGGTAGAAGCTCGTCACTACTTTCAACCTACGACTAGGTTTGTTACTTACTCAGTACATAGGGTCGGTTATACTGATACTACACTTCTGCACATTGTGTGCAGATGTTGACTGTTGTTGTTGCTGTGCTCGATGGTTGCGGTATCTGAAGATGTACATGCGTTCCTGTTGTAGCTGCCTCTTGTTCAGGGTAGCCTTAGATTTATAAAAGCTCTGTTTATGTATTATTCAAACAGACTATGTATTTATTTCATTTCCGCTTTGTATACTCTATTCTTAGAAGCTCATGATTTGTACTACCAGTTCTTGGGGAGATGTAATGGTTTTAGATATTTTCTTTTAATTAATTTCATTGGAATTGGATAGTTAGAAATTGGTTTACCTAACGGGTTGGGTTAGGTGCCATCACGACTAGTGGGATTTTGGGTCGTGACATTCTCATATGCCTTTGGCTGAGCTTTTTGCTGCAACTTCACGCAAAACTTCATTTAAAAGATTTAAAATAATACCTGCATTTTTCATTTTGTCTATGACGGCAAACTCCCCGTTCGTCATTTTATTCGGCATCTTCTCTTTTCCTTGCAGTGTCAAATCTAAGTCATCCTGAATTAGGATAACTTCCATCTTTAATTGCCACATTTCGAAGTTTGCACTTCGGCCAAATTCTCTCAACGTAAGACTTTGTTAGAGTCATTTTGGCTATTTAAACTAACCCGGTTAGATCTGGCTCTGATACCATTTTGTTAGGATCGGTAAATCGGGTAGTGCAGAATTTAGCCAAATAATGTTATAATGACAATAACAAAGACAATGCAAGTTGATAATAACGATAATTAAAGAATATAAAGAAGACACAAATTTAACGTGGTTCGGTCAAGGTGACCTACATTCACAAGCGGAGATGAACAATTTCACTATACTAACAAGAGTACAAAATTAGAGTAAATACTCTAATTCCCAAATACCCCAAGAGAATAACCTCACAAGATCACTCTAAAGAAAGGGTTTACACAAGTGTTTCCGAACACTCAATCTCTTACAAAATACTCTATCATGAAATAAAGGAGGAGAAAGAAAGACAAGAGTGAAAAGCTCTTGAATTGGTGTGTTTACAAACGAAAAGAAACTCCTCTATTTATAGCAAGAAATCATTGGCCTAATAGTGGATATTATGTCATGGCAAATGTCATGATCCATAAATTTTGTCATAGTGGATATTATGTCATGGCAAATGTCATGAAAATTTGGCCCCCACTTAAGAAGAAGCCAAATTAATGGTCATATTATAGTAATATTAAGTTAGACGTATGTTGCATGGTATTGGAGCGTAGGTTTCCCAATTTTATAAAGTTAAAAAGGTTGTATTATTAGAGAGGGTGTATTAAATATCAGCTACCGATTATATGTTTGGTTATTTGAGAAGGTATAATTCTTCTTGAAACTATCTATATTTCTTTTTTCTTTGTTTATTTCTTTCTTTGGTCACTTTTCACCTCAACTTCTGTTACATTTTTAATCATCTATTATGATGTTGTAAACAAATTTTCATGTCCTAATGAATTTCTCAAATATCGTGAATTCTCTGTTCAATTCAAGGATATTTTTACTAATTCAAGTTGTTTGGATAGTCACAGCTACAGGGGCCTTTTAATTTATAGGCGAATTTAAAATTTTCGGTTGATCAAAATAGATTGGCTTTATTTTATATTAATGTATTTATAATTTTTTGGCCTGCACACTTCAGGCAGACATTCTTCCTATTGCCCCTAGGGTACTAATTTTCATCGGGTGCTTATACCAAATAAAATATTTTAAATTTAGTAGTTAAAAATTAATATAAGAATAAATATCATTTAATTATGATTGAGTAAGAAATATGAATATAAAAGACACATATATGACATTCATTTATTTGGTAATGTATTAATATTCTAGTTTGATTTTGTGTGGTAACTGCGTATCATATGCATATTGAAGAGAGAATTCTTTCAACTATCTTCGCTAACTATTCGTGAGATAAATATTCGTTGGTTCAAAAGTCACTGATATTTTAATAAACGGAGAAGTTAATATTATTTACTACGAATAAATAAAAAACGAAAATATGACATCACATTAACATCTTGCTTTGTTGTTAAAGATTTATTAATTTGAAGCGGTGAACAACAATGGCAGTTCAGTGGACCATGTATGTAAAGACATAGAAACAAATTGGACTTTACTTTCAATTGAACTTAATATTAGAAAATCTAATGGTTATTAGTAGGTTTCCTAAATGTGCTAAACTGACCATCACTACTAGAAATCCGCTAAAAATCGACCAAAAATTTTCGACCAACGTTGATCGGTCAAAAAAAGCGGCCTACAACCGTCTAGCTTGGACGAAAACTGAAAAAAAAATATTTTATATTTTTCTAAAATAAATTCCGACCAACGTTGGTCGGTAAATTGGTCAATAAGTTGACCCAGGTGGTCAGACTTGCTTGGTCAAAAAATATTTTGGATTACAGACCAACGTTGGTCGGTAATCT
The DNA here is from genome assembly GCA_000715115.1 of Nicotiana otophora. Taxonomy (NCBI): domain Eukaryota; kingdom Viridiplantae; phylum Streptophyta; class Magnoliopsida; order Solanales; family Solanaceae; genus Nicotiana; species Nicotiana otophora. The sequence goes on along the minus strand of AWOL01S0006972.1, from coordinate 67,411 downwards.
GGACCCAATTTTTTAAATTTTAATAATTATTTTATTATTTAAAATATTTTATAAAATTTAAGAATTTATATTTAAAATTACTGACCAACGTTGGTCGGTTAATGGAGGGGAAGCATTTACCGACCAACTTTGGTCGGTAATTTTTATTTTCTGAAAAATAACCGACCAAAGTTGGTCGGTTATTACATCAACATTGGTCAAACTTTTGAATTACTTTTATATTTACTATCCTAATAATATAAATGTAATCCGTTAAAACTTTTGTAATACAAATAATAAATACACTAACATATACTATATATAACATGCTATATATGTAGTTAAAGTAGTACAATGAAGCGTGTGTGTGTGTGTGTGTATATACACACACACACACACACGCACACTAACATATACTATAACAAGCTATATATATAGTTAAAATATTACAATGAAGTGTGTGTATATATATAGAGGTATAGCCGTATATATATAAAAACACGAAGGGCTAGAACCACAGGGTCGGGTTCTTTTAGGGATAGACTTGTAAAGATCCTAATTAGTATACATAATTTATCATCAAATATATTTATTTGTAAATTGATTCATCGACTTATAACTAGGATGCATCGATGAATATTAAAAACAAAACGTTTGACCTATATCGATTAATCTATGTCATGCATTATTAGTGATGAATGAATGAGAAATAGAAGAATTAATACGAAACATCTTTGACATGTATGTATGTATGTATATATATATGGATCACAAATTAAAGAAACGAAAGAAGTTATTAGTATTAAAAAAATAAGTTAAATTAATAGGTCAAACATGGTCAAACTTTAACAAGCTATATATATATATACACTAACATATACTACAACAAGCTATATATATAGTTAAAGTATTACAGTGAAGTGTATTACAAACCTCCGCACTCTCTCCGCCTCATTAGGGAGTATCATAAGTGCATGACAAGATAATTCAGAAAACCTCGCCTCATAATCAGTCACTGGCATCTGACCCTGCTGGAGCTGCTCAAACTGAAACCGCAACTCTTCCCTCTAGGAAGGTGGAATATACATGTCCAGTAAGATACGAGTGAACCTGTCCCAAGTCATGGAAAGCGAATCTGCTGGTCTGCCATGAGCATAAGACTGCCACCATCTACGGGCTCTGCTCTCTAGCTGAAAAGTAGCAAAGTCAACCCCATGAGATTCCAATATCCTCATGTTGTGCAGTCTGTCCCTGGAACGATCAATGAACTCCTGTGGATCCTCATGTCGCTCACCCCCAAAGACAGGAGGATGTAGTTTAGTCCATCTGTCCAATAATTTTTAAGGATCGGCGGCTACAGCTGGCCTGGGCTCAAGTGTAGCTGCTGCCACTGGATGGGCTCCACCCACGGGTAGTGCACCCTAGGTCTGATATACAACAGCTCCCTGTCCATGAGCCTGCGCGGTAGGGGTCTGTGCTCCCCTGCCCGCCTAAGATATGGCTGGATCTACCGGAAATAAAACGGCCTGAGTCATATTGTCCATGAACCCAACATACGACCCATGACATCCTGAAATCCCGGTGCAAATGTGAAATCCACCGGAGCTGGCTCTGCCACAGGCACCTCACCCTACTCCTCAATAATGGGATTCTCTACTGGACCCACTGGCGGCATAACTAGAATAGTCCTGGGACGTCCTCGCCCTCTACCACGGGCTGGAGCCCTCCCTCGGCCTCGACCTCTAGCAACTGGGGGAGTAGCTCTTCCCTGGTCTGGAACTTCATTCGAGCGCGTTCTCACCATCTGTGAGAAAATAAGAGAAGGATATTTAGTACTACATTAATTGCACGATGGAATATGAAGAAAGGTAATATCCTAACACCCTATAGCCTCTCGAAGATAAGTACAGACGTCTCCGTACTGATCCGCAAGACTCTATTAGGCCTGCTCATAACTTGTGAGACCTACGTGAACCTAGCGCTCTGATACCATATTATCACGACCCAATTTCACCTATAAGTCGTGATGGCACCCAACACTACAGCTAGGCAAGCCAACTGACAAATTAAGCATACATTAATAAAATTTAAAACCAAAAAAATATAATAAAACCCAAACTCTACTAATGTGTGTGACAAGACGTGGTGTCACAGGTGTATGAGCATCTAGTAGATTATACAAAACGTCAAATGTTGTCCGGAATAAAAATAGACAGAATTAAAATACAAGAGAGACACTAGTAGCTGCAGAACGGATCAGAGAAACAACTCACCACTATGTCCCTGGATAACGTGGGTGTAAAACGATAGGTCCCCACTAGTACTTGCCTCAATTCCTGCACAAAAAAGTGCAGGAAGTGTAGTATGAGTACGTAAACAACGTGTACCTAGTAAGTATCAAGCCTAATCTCGAAGTGGTAGAGACGAGATGGCCGACTTTGACATTCACTATGAGGCAATAATAATAATTGAAATACAACTAGGATATTTAAATCAACATGATTTACAGAATTTACAATCATTTATTAAATCAACAGAAATAATCTAAATTTTTCAAATGACAATTCTCAATATATTAATTAAATTCCTTCAATTAAAATAATTTCTAATTTATCAATTAAATATCATTTTTAGGAATAACAATTTAATTCTTTAACAAGCAAAAACATAATACTTCATTAAATTTTAAGGATTTTCCAATTTATCAATTAGCTCCGCAAGCTGAAATAAGCTATTAAAGTATCGTGTAATTATTATTATTATTATTAAGCACGATTTATGTTTAGGACGTACGGCCCGATCCAGAGTGTCGTGTACACTGTCTAGGGACGTGCGACGCGATCCATAGATGCATCTATCATGCCGAGGCGTTCGGCTCGCTCCGCAAGAAAGGAAGACATTTTCTTATGTACCTCCGGAAGGAGAGTATATTTATTATGAGATCAATTCGGGAGGAGGAATAATTTATTTTAATAATTAATTAATTTAAACAGAAAATCAAACATATAAATTTTTCCATTCTTTAATATTTTGATCTAACAATTCACAATATATATATAAATATATCAAATAATATTAATTAAACAAAGAATACAATTTACACAAGTAATTCATGCTTTGAGTCCTAAACTACTCGGACTTTAGTATTAATAGTAGCTACGCACGGACTCTCGTCACCTCGTGCGTATGTAGCCCCCGCAATTATCAATAATTATTCAATTTAATCCATATGGGGTAATTTTCTCCTCAAAAGATTAGACAAGAGACTTACCTCATCTCAAAGTCCACTTTCTGATTATCGCGTTGCGTAAAAATTCTCGATTCAATGCCGAAAAATCTGAAACTATCCAAAAGTTATATAAAATAATTTATATATGTTCAATAATTTGAAATTCATTTATTAATAAATTACCCTATCTAAAATGGTAAAATTCCTAAAATTCACCTCGTGCCCACGTGCCTGGATTCTGAAAATTTTCGGATGGAAACGTTACCCATAATCTCAAGAACTCAAATATATAATTTCTACCCAATTCCATAACTATTTTCGTGGTTAAAATCTCAATTTTGTAAAAATCTAGATTTTTCACCTAAACCTTTGATTTCTAAGATTTACTAGTTATAATCTATGTATTTAACTCAAGAGGTGTAGAATTAACTTACCTCCAAATTTCTAGTTGAAATCTCCTCTCAAAAAACTCTGAAATCGCCCAAACATGGAAGAAGAATGGGCAAAAATGGTGAAATTCCATTCTTTTAAGCCTTCTTTCAAACAGGTCTTTCACACCTGCGGATAGATTACCGCACCTGCGGAAAATCCTCGCAGGTGCGAGTTCCACTTGCCTGGACAATGTTCGCATTTGCGCACAAAGCTTCGCAGGTGCGCAAATCGTCTGCATCTGCGGTGGATTGCCCCTTCCCTTCTTCCGCTTCTGCGCTCAAAATCTCGCATATGCGAGGGCCGCGCCTGCGAGCATCTGTCGCATCTGCGAATGTCGCACTTGCGACTAGCCAAGCACAAGTGCGAGTCTAACAGTAGCTGGGAGCTTCAGTTTTGGCTCCCAACTTCCAACTTGGTCCGAGCCTCGTCTGATTGACACTCGGGGTCTCCAGACCCCGCCCGAACATACCAACAGGTTTGAAATCATAAAGCTGACTCGCTCGAACTCTCGGAATGCATAAAACAACATCAAATATAAGGATCATACCCTAAACCAAATTGATTCAAACTTAAGAATTTCATGTTCTTCAAATTACTTCCAATGCGCCGAAATATACTTAATCTACTCGGAATGACATGAAATTTTGCGTGCAAGTCTTAAATCACTATACAGAACTATTCCCAAACTCGGAATTCCAAACAGACTTCAATTTCTCAAAAACCTACTCCAAACCAAATTTAAAGAACTTTAAACCTTCAAATAGTTGATTCTTTACTATTAAGCGCCAAAATGCTCCCGGGTTATCCAAAATCCGATTCGAACATACGCCCAAGTCTGAAATCATCATACGAACCTATTGGAACCGTCAAATCTTGATTCTGGGGTCATGTTCTCAAAATGTTGATCGAAGTCAAACTTGTCCATTTAAAACTAACTTAAGAAACCAAGTGTTCCGATTTCAACCCCAACGCTTCCAAATCCCGAACCAACCATCCCCGAAAGTCATAAATTAATAGAAGAATGTTCGGGGAGTTTTATTTTAGGTAACGGGGTTCTAAAAGTTAAAATGATTGGTTGGGTCATTACAATTACTTTGTGTGGACTAATCATGGAGAAATCGATGGTAACCATGGGATATTTCATAACATCGTTATTGGTGAAAGTAGTAGGTCGGTGGAGAATACAAATGTTGATTCTAGAATTCAGGATATGGTTGCGGATGCTTTCGGGATGCACTTCAGGGGTGAGCCCAATGAAAATGTTGAACAAACTCCTAATGATGATGCAAAACGTTTTTATGAACAGTTAGAGGAAGCTAGTTGTCCACTACGTGAAGGAATTCCGCACTCTGAGTTATCTGTTGCAGTTAGATTACTAAGTATCAAATCTGATGGGAATATTACTCAAGCTGCTATGGACTCTTTCATTGACCTTATAAGTGAACTAGTTGACCCTAATATCAACTTACCTGATGATTTTTATAAGGCAAAAAGATTGGTTTCTAAGTTAGAAATTTCATCAATGAGAATTGATTGTTGTGAAGATGGTTGCATGTTATATTTTAAAGATGATGCAACTTTAGACAGTTGTAAATTTTGCAAAAAGCCTCCTTTCAAGAGGCTTTCTAGCAGGAATATGGTCGATGTCAAGGCGATGCATTATTTACCTCTTATACCTAGGTTAAAAAGGTTATATGTGTCGATGAGTTCTACTCCTCATATGAGATGGCACTTTGAAAATAGAAGACCGCATGGTGTTATGTGTCATCCTTCAGATGGAGAATCTTGGAAGCACTTTGATAGGACATATCCAGATTTTGCTAGTGAGCCAAGGAACATTCGGTTAAGTCTGTGTGCGGATGGCTTCACGCCTTTTTCTATATCTACGACATCATATTCATGTTGGCATGTCTTTCTTACACCTTATAATCTACCACCTAAGTTGTGTATGACTAGTCCATATATATTCTTAAATTGTATTATCCTTGGTCCACGTAATCCGAAAAGTTTTATTGATGTATATTTGCAACCTTTGATTTATGAGCTAAAACAATTGTGGTATGATGTTGTTGAAATATATGACATATCAACCAAGCAGAATTTCAATTTGCGTGCTAATTTAATGTGGACAATTAACGATGTTTCTGCGTATGAAAGTTTTTCTAGGTGGATGACTGCTGGGAAGCTAGCTTATCCTTACTAGATGGAAAATAGTAAAGCGTTCACTTTGAAACATGGACGAAAGGTATCATGGTTTGATTGTCACTGTCAATTCTTGCCTGATGATCATGAGTTTAGAAGGATGAAAAATGCATTCAAAAATAATAAAGTGGAATATGATTCTCCACCTCCGATACTTTCAAGTGAGGAAATTTGGGAGAGGGTCCAGAACTTCAGTAAAGTTACTGCGGCTCCACCTTATAGATTCCCCGGATATGGTGTTAATCATAATTGGACGAAACAGAGTATATGTTGGGGGTTGCCTTATTGGAAGGATAATCTTCCAATAAATAATCCAAATAATGGTATAAATCAATTTTGAAAGATATATCTTTGGGACCTGGGCTTCAGGGTGTGTGTTTCATACAGAGGGTGTGGGTTTCATAAATCAATTTATAAGTTTCATACAGATGATTGCTCTAAAAATAAAAATAGCAACAACAGCGGGGTGTGGGTTCAAGGTGGTGATGGGAACCAAGTTGGAGATATTGATTATTATGGTGTGGTCAAAGAAATATTACAACTAGAATATACAGATTGGCCATATAAGAAATTGATACTCTTTATATGCAAGTGGTTTGACCCAAATCCAACAAGAGGTACAAGAGTACACCACCAATACAACATAATTGAGGTTAATCATACGAGGGAGTATGATCGCTACGATCCTTTCATAATTTCATATAACGTTAGGCAAGTGTATTATGCTCCTTATCCATTACGGAGGAATAAGTCTGATTGGTGGGTTGTAATAAAAACTAAGCATGTAGGTAGGGTGGAAGTCGAGAATGTGTTAGATGTTGCATATCCAAACGATATCTCCAGTGTTCACCAAATAGTGGACGATCAGTTAGAAAATAATTTGGAACATCCTGAACGCATATTGGAAGAAGTTGATATAAATAAAGTAACAATTATAGAAAATGATGATGAAGAATGAACTGATGAAGCTCAAACAAGTGAGGACGAAGAATTCTCGGACGAGGAACAATACGTCGATGAGGATTAAAAAGTTGGTTTTTTAAAGCACTCTNTTTTTTTTAAAGCACTCTCGTTTTATAGCTAGTTTCTTATATGTTTCAATCTAAATGTGTATTATATTATGCAGATGGCAGGCAAGGGTCAAAGTAACAATGACCCTACTAGTTCTCGGGGTCGAGAAAAGGGTAGGAAGGGAAAGAAGAGGGTAGAAAATAATAGACCCTCTTGTCCACCCTTTTCAGAGGTGCCTATGTCTTATCCTCCACCACACGGCTATGCTGAGCTTCCACAACATCACGAGCCGTACACCTTCATTCAGACACCAGGTCTTCCATCACAGGGCCATAGTACTATGCGTCCGACATACAGTCCATTTGCCTCATAGCCATCTGCATCGCAGCCATCTACATCACATCCACGTGGATCACATCCCTACATATCACAACCACATGGATCACATCCATCCATGTGACAACCACTCGGGTCACAGCCACTCGGATCGCATCCATCAGTATCACAGCCACTTGGGTCACATCCTACTATGTCACAGTCACAGGGATCGCAACTATCTTCATCATCTATTACATGATTTCGCTTGCGAGGTAGTAGCTCTGAACTGCCTACACTGTCTATACATGCCTCTGATACACATGCTTCGGATGATGATGATGAGGTAGTGCATTATGATCGATATGGAAGGATCATCATAGTCCCTGAGGGTGATGGGTAAGTGTTATTTGTTATTTTTGTGTCTATTGATTTATAACATTTTTACTAAGATATTAATATATTTTTATTGTTAAATTGCAGGTTCAGGTCAGGTAATAAGACTACGAAGATAATCACCAATGCCATCAGAAAGCTTTATGATGACCCTTATGCGACTTGGACTGATGCCAATTCTCGTTGAAGGAGCAAATTTTCAATCAATTTAAGGTATAAATGTTCTTTTAAACAGTTTAATAATTTATATTTATGATGTTTCCATATAATATTTAACTTTTGAAATATAGAGCAAGTGTGTATGGGAAGACCACTATAGCGCGGAAGTGGCTGTAAATTTTCATCATAAAGCTCGCAAGAGATTGGCGGATGCTTTCTCGGATGCTAGAAAGAAGAACAAGAGGCCTGGCTAGAATTTGTGGAATGATTTGCAAAGGCAATGGCTTACCGCGGAGTTCTTATAGAGGAGCGAAAAAGGAAAGAAAGCTCGCACATCCGAGAAGGGAGGCTCCTTGCACACTGGAGGTGCGATCAGCCTAGGGACAATAAAAAGAAGATTGGTACGTAATTGCTTAAATTATTTTACTTTTCTAAGTATATCTATTCTTTTTATTAACTAAATTAATTTATTTTCAGGAAAAGAAGTATGGGCGTCCAATGAGCTATTTAAGGAGACGCATATTGTGAAGAAGAAGAAAGAGGGGGATCAAGATAGGTGGGTCGAGGACCGGGCCTCGACTGCATATGTAAGCTTTCAATTTTCTTTAAGTATTATAATTTATTTTTATAAAAAATTTAAAATACTGATTTAATTTAAAATAATACAGGGCCGCTACTAAAGTAACGTGGAGGAATTCATCTGTAGTCATAAAGTTGGTGAATTGGATGATCCAACCCAACCTTCGGACGAGGATGCTGAAAGAATATGGTTGGAGTCTGTTGGCGGTCCAAAATGGGGAAAGGTATACGGGCTTCCTACTAAAATATTTTATCGCTATGTGTGGAATGCAAGGAATAGGGACTTCCTCACAAGGCGAGCAACTTATAGGGAGAGCCTCTCCGCTATGCGGGAGACAGTGACAAAGCTCGCATATGAGCTAGATGAGGCCAATGAAAGATAAAGGCTTAGAGATGCTCAATTCCTTGTCATCCAAGCTCAAATCAGAACTCTCCTATCTAGTGGAGCTTTTCCGTTGCCCCGGTCTCATGAATCATCTCCAGAGGGTTGACCTCCATGTGATCGTTCCTCCCGTCCTGCTCGTGATCATTTCTCTCGTCCTCCCCATGATCATTATTCCCGTCCTCCCCGCGAGCGTTCTTCCCATCCTCCACAAAACCGTTCTCTATACTGTCTTGTAAATGAAAGTTTATCAGACGGTGATGATGATGTTGTAGACAATACCCCTTGAATTTTATATACTTTGAACTAGACAAATAGAACCAGTTTTGAACTAGTTGTAATTAGTTTTAACTTGGTTTTGGATTTTTATGTTCAATTGAACTTTAATTTGTTAGTTTTAAAGTATTTATTGAATGTTTTGGTTGCTGTGTTGTTGTTGTTGTTGTGTTGTTGGTGTAGTTGTGTTGTTGTTGTTATTTTTATAATTCAATTTGTTATTAGGTGTATTGGTATGCTGGCAGGTGGTGTAGCTGCCAAAACAGGCATTTTATGCCAAAATTACCCAGAAAAACCGACCAAAGTTGGTCGGTTTTTAATAAAAAACCTTATTCCAAAATACCGACCAAAGTTGATAGGTTAATAAACATTGAATTCCCATAATTCAACATTACCGACCAACTTTGGTCGGTAATTGAAAATATATATTTCTTTAAAATAATTACAATTAAACATCACCGAACTACTATGGTCGATAACCTCAACAGTGCAGGCAAAATACCGACCAAAGTTGATAGGTTAATAAACATTGAATTCCCATAATTCAACATTACCGACCAACTTTGGTCGGTATTTTGCCTGCACTGTTGAGGTTATCGACCATAGTAGTTCGGTAATGTTTAATTTTAATTATTTTAAAGAAATATATATTTTCAATTACCGACCAAAGTTGGTCGGTTTTTTTTAATTTTAATAATTAATAAGAAAACATAATTTAGTTAAACCAACCAACTTTGGTCGGTAAAATTAAATTAATAAAATATATTTCCAACCAAAGTTGGTCGGTAAGTAATTAAAATTATCAGATGGTCGTTTTAAGCTACCGACCAACGTTGGTTGGTAATTTCCGACCAACTTTGGTCGGTAAGCCATTCCGGCCATCAAAACACCGTCCACATCCTAATGGTCACATTTTAATCGGTAATTGGCTATAACCGACCAACTTTGATCGGGTTTTAGCGTATTTCTAGTAGTGCATAAAGGTTAAACCGTTAAAGGTAAAAAAAACAGAATTATTCTATAACATATTTAGTAGACACCGGGTTGTTTAAAGCTATCCTTTCTTGAAGAGAGGGAACCTGGGCCCATGAATATGTCGAAGTAGTCCCACTCAGTAGATGGACAAGACAGTAGTACCAATCAAGGAAGTCTTGAACTCTAGAGCTTTCTTTCGTGACGGGGACTAAGAAAAGGAGACGAATATAGCTAAATAGCTGCAGCAGAAAGACGAAAAGCCAAAAGTCAAGATGCATAGCGGTCTTTTCAAGAATAGGGTAGTAGACAAGTGAGGCTTGCTCAGTTGGTAAAAGTACATCCACCCACGATCATTAGGTTTTGGGTTCGAGTCACGCTGGAGGAGAAGTGTGGAAACACTATAGATCCTCCTAATTTGGGAAGGATTTTTTTTTTTTTTAAAAAAAGAGGGGAGTACAGAATAAGGGGTTTGCAAGACAAAAGAGAATCCGCTGGAACTACGGACAAGGATATTTTACCCCAATTCTAAATAAGATAACTCGCTGAAAAATATAAAAGTGAAATCTTGAATTAGCTGTGAAATTGTTATACCTAAGTCATTCTTAATAATCTTTTTTTTTTCCAATTACACATGGAAAGGAAAGGAGAAGCGAACAATATAGAGGTGAGAATCAAACCCACACCTACTGTACGAAAGACACTTATCAATTTTTGCTAGACTATAAAGTTTAGTCATACCTAAAGTCATTTTACTTCAGTGAAATATGGATAAAAATATATTATGGAATATTGCTATTTATATAATAAATAATAACTTCAATATAAGGAAACATTTTTAAAGCAAATGGAACAACATAATAAAACTAAATTTCAGTCAAAACGATTTCCCAATTGTGATTAGAATACATCTTTTTCTTCATTAATGTTGGTTTTCTTCGCGTCCACGCAAATGGATAAATGCCATCAAGTAGTCCCCATAGGAATCTCAACGTAGCATCTTGTCAAATTCCACATTGTAGAAATGACACTACATAGCCATGGGCGAAGCTACGTTCCACCAAAGGTGGTCAATTGAACACTCTTCGCCCAAACATTATACTACATATAAGGTAAAATATTACTTGTTATTGATTAAAATAGACTTTGAACACACTTGTATAGCCTGCTGGCAAAGGTTTTGTCACGACCCAAAATTTTCCACCGACGGGAACGTGATGGCGCCTAACATTTCACTTGCTAGGTATCACGACTCAAAATTCCACCACAGGAGTCGTGATGGCTCCTAGTCTCTAAGACTAGGTAAGCTGATTTCCATTGCATTTTTTAAGCCTTTTTTTTAATAAAATAAATAATCAAAACTAACAACGAAAATAATTACAATATACAATCAACCAAGACTGGTAGTACTGAGTCACGAACTCTAACTGAATACATAGAATGATCACGAGCACCGAATATACAATACTGTTTGATTATAAGTTAACATTACAATGAAATGAAAGGACTCCAAGGGACTGCGATGACCAAGCAACTCTACCTTGAATCCTTACGATCTCGCTTTAACTCTGCTCAAGAGTGTTATCTTCAATACCTGGCTCTGCACAAAATATGCAGAAGTGTAGTATGAGTACGCCACGGTCGGTACCCAGTAAGTATCAAGACTAACCTCAATGGAGTAGAGACGAGGTACAGTCAAGACACTCACTAGTCTAATAACCTGTGCAATATAATATACAAGATAATATGAAACAAATAATAACAGAGCAACATAAAACAATCAGTGATATGCACAACAGACAACAAGAATACCATTAATATCACTCAATAATTAATAAGTACAATAACACCCAATTAAATCAAGTACTTCAAATAAATGTCTTTCACATATAATTCTTCCAAATAATTCTCTTTCAAATATAATTTTCTCAAATAATTATTTTTCAAATATAATTCTTTCAATAAATCTTTTCAAATATAATTTTCTCAAATAATTATTTTTCAAATATAATTCTTTCAATAAATCTTTTCAAATATAATTTTCTCAAATAATTATTTTTCAAATATAATTCTTTCAATAAATCTTTTCAAATATAATTTTCTCAAATAATTATTTTTCAAATATAATTCTTTCAATAAATCTTTTCAAATATAATTTTCTCAAATAATTATTTTTCAAATATAATTCTTTCAATAAATCTTTTCAAATATAATTTTCTCAAATAATTATTTTTCAAATATAATTCTTTCAATAAATCTTTTCAAATATAATTTTCTCAAATAAATATCTTTCATATAATACTTTCTAAGTAAAAATCCTTCCAAATAAATATTTTGAATATAATCCTTTCAATTAAAAAGTCACCTTGTGATACATCATTTCAAAATCATAAATATACGGGTCTCAGCCTATTTTCATATTTCTCATAAACACGGGTCTCAGCCTATTTTTTTTATGTTTCTACGGCACCTCGTGCCCAGAATTAAATCATCATATCTTCTTGGCACCTCGTGCCCTCATTTCGTATCACAACTACACGGACAACTCACGTTCCAAATATCATTATCATCTCATCACAACACCTCGTACCCACGTTTCATATATCAACTGCACGGAAAATTTACGTACCAAATATCCTCATTATTTACTCACGGCACCTCGTGCCCATATTTTATTTTATAATTCGCCTGGATATAGCCACGATCTCAATTTCAACATAAATCAGATTGTTATCAATTTACCAACAACAAAATAATTTGCACGAGGTATAAAATAAACACTAAGAAAAATCACAACATCACATAAACAAATCATCATCACCACAACCCCACATCATCACATATCGTCCCTGACAATAGCCACCCTTATCGCTCCTATTGCCACCCTTATCACTCATATAGTCACCCTTATCGCCCCGCCCAGACAATATCAATAGCCACCCTTATCGCTCATATTACGACCCTTATCGCTCCTATAGCCACCCTTATCGCTCCGCCCAGACAATATTTCAACAAACACAACAACAGTGAAATGCCACCCTTATAACCACATAATATCAACGGTGAAATTTTACCCTTATCTCCCCAAAATAACAACTCACACAAAACAACAATTTACACAGGAAATTATCACAGCAACATAACAAAAATCAATTCATATCATAATTTTCCCCAATAGCCACAACCAAATTCCAAAGCTACAACCAGATCAATTAATATCACAATAAATAACCAAATACTCCACACAATGTGTACAACACTCAAAAACAATCAAATAGAGATAGAAATTACTCAACATAAAGCAAATTCTTCATTAAGATCAAAGTTTTAATAATTATATAAACACCTCTTCGTAAGCTCATTTAATTAATTATTTGCAGAGGGGGAAATCCAAAATGAAATTAAGTTTCAATAATTATCAAACAGCAAATTCACGAAATTTCATAATAATCAAATAACAATCGCATCACATTGTCATGTAACAACAGAGTCAACAACAAGGATTTAGGCACGACAAGTAGATGATTAAATACATGCCAACAATTATCTGATTTACTACACAATATGCTCTAGACTTTAACTCAATAAATTTTGCACATATAAACCAAGTATGTACTCGTCACCTCGCGTACATGGTTTTCAATTACACAAATGGCACATAAGACTCGATGCCTACTGGGTAATTTCCCCACTCGAGGTTAAGCAAGACACTAACCTTTTTGAAGTTAGGCTGATATTTCAAAATAGCCTTCTTACTTTAATTGACCTCCGGACAGCTCAAATCTATCTAAATTAATTGTATAACTTCATTAATATTCATCGGAAATAATTTCGGATAATAATACGTCGACTTAAAATTTTATTTTAAAAAGTCAACGCAGGACCCGCCTCTCGGAACCTAACATAATTTTTATAAAGTCCGAACACCCATTCCGATATGAGTTCAACCATACCAATTTTATCGAATTCCAATAACAAATCGACCTCCAAATCTTAAATTTAAACCAAGAGGATTTTCTAAATGTTTCAACCCAATTCACTAATTTAGTGATAAAAACAACAATAGATTCATGTAATTTAACCAAAATTAAGTTAGGAATTCTTACCCCAATGATTTCCTTATAGATTATGAGATATATGCTTCCAAAGTCAGCCCTGTGCAACAGAGATTACCAAACTCTTCTCGAACAGCCTATAGTATATCCATCATAACCTTTTGTACACAACTCCAAATGACATATAGTTTAACTTTCTAAAAACTAGATACAAAGGGCTACAACTTTCATTTTTGGATCATCTCCAAATTCTTTATAGATTACAAGATATGAGCCTCTAACGTCAAATGACGAACAACAAACTTTTCTTCTTCGCGAATGCAAGAACCTCTTCGCGAACGCGAAGAACAAAGTCCTAACAGCAAAATCCTTCTTCGCGAAAGTGAGAGGCTCCTCGCGAACGCGAAGAACAACACCAGAACCAGCAACCAGCAGCATCAAAACACCCAAACTTGGTCTGGGACCACCCCAAATCAAACCCGAGGCCCCCGGGACCCCGTCCAATCGTACCAACCAGTCCCAATACATAACACAAAATCGCTCGAGGTTTCAAATCACATCAAATTATTCCAAAAATACAAATCGCACCACCAATCGAACTTATGAACTTCAAAAACTTACAACTTCTAAAACTTGTGCCGAAACCTATCAAACCAACCCGGAATGACGTCAAATTTTGCAGGCAAGTCCCAAATAACATAACGGAGCTGTTCCAACTCACAAAATCGCATTCCGACCCCGATATCAAAAAGTCTACTTACGGTCCAATTCTCCAAAAATTTGACTTTCGCCATTTCAAGCCTAAATTGGCTACAGACCTCAGATTCACAGTACGGACACGCTCCTAAGTCCAAAATCACCCAACGGAGCTAACGGAACTAACGGAACTCCATTCCGGAGTCGTCTTCACACAGTTCCAACTATGGTTAAAATCCTAAGACTTAAGCTTCCGTCTTAAGGAATAAGTGTCCCAAATCACTCCGAATCATCCGTAAATCAAACTCGACCACACACGCGGGTCATAATACATATTGCGAGGCTACTCGAAACCTTAAGTCACTGAACAGGGCATAAATTCTTAAAACGACAAGTCGAGTCGTTACATTCTCCACCTCTTAAACAAACGTTTGTCCTAGAACGTGCTAAGAATCTTTCTGAGGACTTTAAATTACTGAGTATGTTCTTGCACACATACTTGTGAGTGATTTTACATTCCCGTAATTTAACACGGGTCCGACAACACTATCTCAATTGAGATTATTTCTTTTCTCCATTCTTATAAGCTTTAAAGCAAAGTCCCTAACTCTCCAATCATTTGCAAAATGCCTGATTTCTCACAACAACGCACAGTATTAGTCTCAACTGGCCATAGCAACTCATGCCTATGCACATATAAATTTTCTCAATAGTGTTGAAGTAATTCAAAACTTTCTCTGGGGTGCTACATTATTCTCCGCTTAGGATCATTCGCCCTCAAACATATAGCATAATTTATCTCTTCCTTTGTAAATCTCAATCCCCCAAATTTTACTAACTCCCAAATTTTTCAGAAATTTTGGCAGAATCTCCCCTGTAATTGGGCCTATCCACCTGCGAGAGTAACACCCAAACAACTCCTAACAACATATCTACAACCCAACAAAATACCACAGGGAATATATCAATAACATTAATCTCAGCATTGCCTTATCATAATGATATCAGGACATGAAGCACATCATATGTATGCTCATCACCACATCTCTGGTCTTAAAGGTTGTTCATAATTAATTCCAGCATCATCAATTAATCTCATATTAACCATCACCTCGTTTCGAATTTTCACAATACTGACAACAGAATGTGAGGCATGAAGATCTCATGATTACTTACTCGGATTAATGAGTCATATTTAACGCCACCTGGGCACTCACCTCATAAGCTAAAATTCAATGTTTACAGCACGAAAATGGCTAAATATGAACAGAAAAATATACAAGAATTATGAAATAAGCCTAATAGGCATGACTCCCTTTTAATATTATTGAACAAATTATTTTCACAAAGGGAAAATTTTTAAACTCATAATTATTTCACCACAAGGACCTCGTCCTTACATAACGTCCATCGCGACTTACAGACCGATTTAAATATTTCACATCATGTATAAAAATGCGAGAATCTCGTCCTCAAATCTGAATCACAATTATGTTGCACATTGTGCCAACTGAAATTTTTAATTTCTTTTATTTCGTCTTTTCAATAAACTTCATAAATAATTTTTACCACATATAATGAACCATCATACCGGTAGGGCGTATAATACATAAATATTGGAATCAATTATTCCGAAACGCATTAAACCCACTGAATTGAATAATAAAATTTTGCTTTTGGACTTATAGCCCTCAATGGTGCACAAAAATAAAGTGACAGACACAAGTTCATATATTTAAATCTCCCAATAGGGATACACATATAAGTGGGTCACAAATTTACGAAGCTCACCCATAAGTGGAGCATAATAGGAGGATTCACCTCAATATTCAGAACTGAATCAAATTAAGGAAAATATCCTTTTATAATAAAAATCAGGATCATACCTGTAACGACACCATCTGGTGTATTAGCCTCAGCCAAATCATATATAGTAATTAAACCAACGGGTCGGGCCTCCACCTCTTAGGCGCCCACTACCCGCCTGTCCTCCACCTCTAGTTGACTGTGCACGTGGAGTATCAACTGGAATAAAGCTTGTAGCTGGAGTGTTCTAATGAAATTTACTCATCCCAAGTCTGGGACAATCTCTCATGATATCACCACACTCATAACAACCCCTCTTAGGTCACGGCTGCTCGTATTGAGTCTCTGCCGGATAACTGGAATAACCACTGTAAGAATCTCGTGTCGGTGGTGCAATATAAACTAGAGCACCCCGAGTAATCTGATGTGCGAATTGAACTGACCGACTGTTTGAACCTCCGCTATAATAGGTTCTAGCTGAAGAGTAAAATCCACTGAACCCTCCAGATCTTCGAGACCTTTTGGCCTCCTTAGACTCCCTTTCCTAGCCTAAAACACCCTCAATCTTCCTTGCAATCTCCACTACTTGTTGAAATGGAGCATCAGTTTGCAACTCTCGAGCCATATATAATTTAATATCATAATCGAGCCCTCAATGAATCTGCGGACCCGTTCTCTGATTGTAGGAACTAATATAGGTGCATGACGGGTTAACTCACAGAACCTGATAGCATATTCTGACACTGTCATAGTGCCCTGACGCAACCGTTCAAACTCTGTGCGCCACGCATCTCTGAGAGTCTAGGGAACTGTAATGACCTAAAAGGTCATCTTATGTTTTAGAACTTGAATCTTTGCTCTTAAGCCTTAAAAATCTCATTTTTACCCTCCTCGATTTGTGTGCACAGTCCGGACAGGTTTTCGGAAAGCTTTTATGTTGAAAACTATTGAAAATAAGAATTTTTACCTTAAAAGTTAATTTTAGTTGACTTCGGTCAACTTTTTTGGTAAACGGGCCCGGATCCGTGCTTTGACGGTCCCGGTATACCCGGTACAGGTTCATTATGATATTTAAGACATGTCTGTGAAATTTAGTGAGAAATGGAGTTGATTTGACGTAATTCGGACGTCCAGTTGAGAAATTAGAAGTTTTAAAGTGTTCTTGAGAATTTCATTTGATTTGGTTCTAAATTTAGAGTTCTAGGTGTTATTTTGGTGATTTGATCGCGCGAGCAAGTTCGTGTGATATTTGTAGACTTGTGTGCATGTTTGGTTTGGAGCCCCGAGAGCTCGGGTGAGTTTCGGATAGGCCACGGGATGTTTTGGACTTTGGAAATCTGGTTTTTCTGTAGAGTCTTTGTTCTGGCATGTCCTTCTTCGCGTTCGCGAAGGTACTCTCGCGAACGCGAAGAGTAAACTAGATAGCTGAGGATTTCTTCTTCATGAACGCTAAGGCTTGATCGTGAACGCGAAGCGATGGGGGCATTACCCTTCACAAACGCGACAAGCCCATCGCGAACGCGTAGTGTTAGGCACTGGGGAGGGGCAGTCGGCCTTTTCTTCATCGCGTACGCGAGCAATGTCTCGCGAACGCAAAGACGAGGAAAGGGTAGCCTACGCAAAAGCAAGCACTACCTCGCGAACGTGAAGGCTTGGCAGACCATACACTTCACGAACGCGACAGTGGTCTCGCGAACGCGATGAACACTGTCGCCCAGCACTTAACATAATCTAAAACGGGATTTTTGCCAAAAAAATCATTTTCTCAAAAACCAAACGGTGAGGGGTGATTTTTCAAGAGTCATTCCTTTCCCAAATTGTTGGTAAGTGATTCTAAACCATTTTCTTGCAATTACCCATTACATTTCTTGAAGTTTTAAACTAAAATCTAGAGTTTTCATGGTAGATTTAGGGGTTAGGGTAGAAAATAGGAATTTCGGGAATTTGGGGATTTAGACCTCAATTTGATGTCGGATTCCAAAATAAATTACATATTCGGGCTCGGGGGTGAATGGGTAAAACGATTCTAGTCCGAACCTCGGGTTTTGACCAAGCTGGCCCAGGAACTATTTTTTGACTTTTGGAGGAAAATTTGGGAAATTTAATTTATGCAATAAAATTGATTCCTTTAGCAATATTTGATATTATTGAGTCATTTTTGAATAGATACGAGTGGTTTGGAGGTAAATTCCAAAGGAAAAGCTGTGATTGAGAATTAAGTGGCCTTCGGAGCGAGGTAAGTGTTGTGTCTAATCTTGACTTGAGGGAATTAGGAACCTTAGATTATTTGCTAAGTGAAATTCATGTAGCGGCGTATATGTGAGGTGACGAGTACCTATGCGCCGCCAATTTACCTGTTTTTTCACGTTTCTCTATTTTTCTGATATTGTCTCATTCCTATGCCACATTGCTACGTGTTATACTAGTGTTGTTCAAATTATCGTTCTTATCATGTTTATGGATTTTTCTGGTGATAACTGAGTTTTTATTTCAAAGTTGAGATTGATATTATGGAACCAAATGTTGAAGTAAGGTTTGTACTTGTTATTCTATCTCCTTGTTGTTATTTATGAATTGCATTATGGTAAGGGGGAGTGTTAATGCACGAAGGGTGATGTCGTGCCATGATATGAGAGTAAAAGAACGAAGGGTGATTTCGTGCTGTTTCTATTAATTTTATGGTGAGATTGAGATTAAAAGAATGAAGGGTGATGCCGTGCATTATTTCTTACTGTATTCACTATTCCTGTTGATTCATGGTATATTGACTGCTCCGGTGATCATTTTGTTGTAGTCCTTTATCTTGTATTCCCCTCAGTATATTTCCCCTCCCGACTTTTCCTGTTTAGTTCTTTATTCCTGTTATTTGCATATACAGTGTTAAATGGTACATGTTGATTTGTAGGTGCCTTGCCTTAGCCTCGTCACTACTTCGTCGAGGTTAGGCTCGACACTTACCAGTACATGGGGTCGGTTGTACTGATGATGCACTCTGCACTTTCTTTGCAGATTTTGATACCGGCTCAGGTTGATCGAGATTTGCTACTGATCCGATGTCTGGAGACTCAAGGTAGATCTGTTGGCGTTCACAGACCATGAAGTCCTCGTCTATCTTTTATGTCCTACTGTTTTCTTTCGTTCAGACAGTTGTATTTCTTTAGACTATTACTTGTAGTAAATTCTAGAATGCTCGTGAATTGTGACTCCAGATCCGGTTGGTGGTAATTAATATAGTTTTTATGATATTCCGCACTTATTACATTTCATTTTAGTTAATTATTGTTATTTACTGAATGGAAATAAGGAATTGATTTAACGATTTTCTAACGTTGGGTTGCCTAGCAAGTGAAATTGTAGGCGCCATCACGGTCCTGTCGGTGGGAAATTTTGGGTCGTGACAAGTTGGTATCAGAGCACTAGGTTACATAGGTCTCACGATTCACGAGCAAGCTTAATAGAGTCTGGAGGATCGATACAGAGACATCTGTGATTATTTTCCAGAGGCTATGAAGTTTAGGAACAAGTTTCATTTTTATTCTTCTTTGTCGTGCGATTTTGCTTTCTCAACACTGATTGAACTCTTCTACTCTTATTCTCTCGCAGATGGCGAGAACACGTACCGCTTCCTCAGCTGAGTAGCATCCAGAGCCTCCAGTGATAGCTCCTACGCGGGGCATAGGTCGAGGCCGAGGCAGGGGCAGGGCTCAGCCTAGGGCCCGAGCAGCAGCCCCAGCAGAGGAGCCTCAGATAGAGATTGACGAGGAGGTTCTAGCCCAGACTGTTCATGTCGGACCAGCTCAGGTTTCGGAGGGGTTCATTGCTACCCCAGTACTTCAGGACGCTTTAGTCCGTTTGGTGGGCCTTATGGAGAGTGTGGCCAAGACTGGCGCATTTCCCATGGCACCAGCAGTCTCTCAGGCTGGAGGAGGAGCCCAGACTCCTACCACTCCCGCTGCAGAGCAGATAGCTCCCCAGTATCAGTCTCCAGCAGCTCCGCCAATCGAATTAGTTCAGTCGGTTATTGCGGCACAGGCCGGAAATGGGCCAGTTATGTCTTCTGAGGCTTTATGGAGATTGGACAGGTTTACCAAGCTCTTTCCTGTTCACTTCAGTGGTGCGCCTTCAGAGGACCCCCAGGAGTATCTTGACATCCGTCAGTTTGAGCGTCTCTAGCAGGGCAGTATGACGGTTACTCAGTATGAGACCTGTTTTGGGAATTTGGCCCGTCATGCTATTCTTCTACTTCCCACCGAGAGAGAGAGGGTAAGGAGGTTTATTGATGGACTTTCTCAGCCTATCAGATTGTAGATGGCTAAGGAGACTGGGAGTGAGATTTCTTTTCAGGCGGCTGCTAATGTCGCCAGACGAGTCGAGATGGTTCTTATTCAGGGAGGTCAAGGGTATGACGAGAGGCCTCGTCATTCCAATGAGTTCAGCAATGCCTCATCTAGAGGCAGGAGTACTTTTGGTAGAGGCCATCCTCCTAGGCCATTTCATTCAGCGCTCTAGGCATCCCACTGTGCCTCAGGTGGTCGTGGCCCTCAGATGCATTATTCCGACCAGCTAGCCTACGGTGCACCATCATCTCCTATTAGTGCACCTCCACTCCAGAGTTTTCAGGGTGGTTATTCAGGTTGACAGGGTCAGTTTCAGGGTCAGCAGTAACAGCAACCGAAGTTATGTTATACTTGTGGTGATCCGAGGCACATTACTAGATTTTGCCCTTGGGCAATGGGCAGCTCATAGCATCAGAGTTCTCGTGCCATGGTTCCGGCACCAGTTGCTGCACCACCTGCTTAGCCAGCTAGAGGCAGGGATCAGGCAGCCATAGGTAGAGACCAGACTGTTAGAGGTGGAGGTCAGGCCGTAAGAGGTGGAGACCAGCCAACTAGAGGTCATCTCAGGGACGTAGTTCAGGGTGGTGGGGCCCAGCCCCGGTATTATGATTTCCCAGCTAGGCCTTAGGCTGATTCATCTGACGTTGTTATCACATGTATTATTTCAGTTTGCAGTAGAGATGCTTCAGTTCTATTTGATCCGGGATCTACTTACTCCTATGTGTCATCCTATTTTGCTTCCTATTTGGTTGTGCCCCGTAATTCTTTGAGTGCTCCTGTGTATGTGTCCACACCAGTGGGAGATGCTATTGTTGTAGATCGTGTTTATCGTTCGTGTGTGGTCATCATTGGCAGTCTTGAGATACGTGTAGATCTTCTACTTCTCGACATGGTTGATTTTGATGTCAAACTAGGTATGGATTGGTTGTCACTTTATCATGCTATATTAGATTGTCACGCCACGACGGTGACCGTAGCCTTGCAGGGGTTGCCTCGATTAAAGTGGAGAGGGAATCTTGGCCATTCTGCTAGCAGGGTTAGCTCTTATGTGAAGGCTCGGAATATGGTCGAGGAGGGGTATCTAGCTTATTTGGCTTATGTCCGCGATTCTAGTGCGGAGGTTCCTTCTATAGATTCGGTGTCGGTTGTTGGTGAGTTTCCAGAGGTATTTCCTATAGACTTGCCGGGGATGCCACCCGACAGGGATATTGATTTATGCATTGATTTGGCTCCGGGCACTCACCCTATTTCCATTCCACCATATCGCATGGCCCCGTCAAAGTTGAAAGAATTGAAGGAGCAGTTGCAAGATTTGCTGGATAAGGGCTTCATTAGACCTAGTGTCTCGCCCTGGGGTGCACCTGTGTTGTTTGTGAAGAAGAAAGATGGATCGATGAGGATGTGTTTAGATTATCGGCAGTTGAACAAAGTCACCATCAAGAACAAATATCCATTGCCGAGTTTCTAGTGATGTCATTTGGGCTGACAAATGCCCCAGCAGCATTCATGGGTTTGATGAACCGGGTGTTCAAACCCTACTGGATTCCTTTGTGGTTGTGTTTATTGATGATATCTTGATCTACTCCCACACTCGAGAAGAGCATGAGCAGCACCTTCGGATCATTCTTCAAACTCTGAAAGATAGCTAGTTATATGCTAAGTTCTCAAAATGCGAGTTTTGGTTGAGTTCAGTTGCTTTCTTGGGTCACGTTGTATCAGCAGAGGGTATTCAGGTGGATCCTAAGAAGATTGAGGCAATCCAGAATTGGCCTAGACCCACATCGGCTATAGAGATCCATAGTTTCCTGGGTTTGGCGGGCTATTACCGTCGATTTATGGAGGGGTTTTCATCCATAGCAACCTCATTGACCAGATTGACCCAGAAGGGTGCCCGTTCAGGTGGTCAGACGAGTGTGAAGCGAGCTTTCAGAAGCTCAAGACAACTTTGACTATGGCACCGGTATTGGTGTTACCCACAGGTTCAAGATCTTATACATTATATTACGATGCATCTCGTATTGGTCTGGGTGCGGTATTGATGCAGGGTGGCAAGGTTATTGCATATGCTTCACGACAGTTGAGGTTCACGAGAAGAATTGCCTTGTTCATGATCTAGAGCTGGCATCCACTGTTCACGCGCTGAAGATTTGGAGGCACTATCTTTACGACGTGTCGTATGAGGTATTCACTGATCATCGGAGCTTGCAGTATTTGTTCAAATGGAAGGAACTCAATTTGAGGCAGCGGAGGTGGTTGGAGCTATTGAAAGACTATGATATCACTATATTATATCATCTCGAGAAGGCCAATATGGTGGCCGATGCTTCGAGTAGAAAGTCAGTCAGTATGGGTAGCCTTGCATATATTCATGTTGGTGAGAGGCCGCTTGCATTGGATGTTTACGCCTTGGACAACCAATTTATAAGGCTAGATGTTTTCGAGCCCAGCCGTGTTCTAGCTTGTACAGTTTCTCGGTCTTCTTTATTTGAGTGCATCAGAGATCGGCAGGATGACGATCCTCATTTACTTGTCCTTAGAGACACAGTGCGGCATGGTGGTGCCAAGCAGGTTACTGTTGGAGATGATGGAGTTTTGAGGATGTAGGGTCGTATTTGTGTGCCTGATGTGGATGGACTTCGTGAGTTGATCCTTGAGGAGTCCTACAGTTCCCGGTATTCTATTCATCTGGGGGAGGCGAATAAAGAAGGACATAGTTTCCTTTATAGCTCGGTGCCTAAATTGCCAGTAGGTAAAGTGAGAGCATCAGAGACCTGGTGGTTTACTTCAGAGGTTAACTATTCCGGAGTGGAAGTGGGAGCGTATCACTATGGACTTTGTTGTTGGACTCCCACGGACTCAGAGGAAGTTCGATGCAGTTTGGTCATTATGGACAGGCTGACTAAGTCAACGCATTTCTTTCCTATGGCAGTTACCTATTCCTCGGAGCGGTTGGTAGAGAATTATATTCGTGAGATCGTCCGTCTTCACGGTGTGCCCGTGTCTATCATTTCTGATCAAGGTACACAGTTTACCTCGCACTTTTGGAAGGCAGTTCAGAGTGAGTTGGGTACGCGAGTTGAGTTGAGCACAACATTTCATCCTCAGATGGACGGGTAGTCCGAGCGTACTATTCAAATCTTGGAAGATATGCTCCATGCCTGTGTTATTGACTTTGGAGTTTCTTGGGATCAGTTTTTACCGTTAGCGGAGTTTGCCTACAATAACAGCTACCAGTCGAGCATTCAGATGGCTCCCTATGAGGCATTATATGGTAGACAATGTAGGTCGTCAGTTGGGTGGTTCGAGCCGGGGGAGGCTTGGTTATTGGGTACAGATTTAGTTCAGGAGGCCTTGGACAAGGTCAAGATTATACAGGATCGACTTCGTACAGCTCATTCCAGGCAAAAGAGTTATGCTGACCGTAAAGTTCGTGATATTGCATTCATGGTCGGAGAAAGAATATTGCTTCGGGTATCGCCCATGATGGGTGTTATGAGATTTGGGAAGAAGGGCAAGTTGAGCCCTAGGTATATCGGGCCATTTGAGATCCTCGAGAGAGTGGGGGAGGTAGCTTATAGACTTGCGTTGCCTCCAGGGTTATCCTTAGTTCATCCGGTATTCCATATGTCTATGCTACGAAAATATCATGGTGACTCGTCCCACGTGTTAGATTTCAGCTCTGTCCAGTTGGACAAGGATTTGACTTATGAGGAGGAGCCGGTGGCCATTCTACACCGGCAGGTTCGTCAGTTGAGGTCAAAGAGTTACCCTTCAGTTCGAGTGCAGTGTAGAGGTCAGCCTATTGAGGCAGCTACTTGGGAGTCCAAGTCCGATATGCGGAGTAGATATCCCCACCTTTTCACCAGCCCATGTATTTTTCTTTGTCCGTTCAAGGACGAACGGTTTTTTAGAGGTGGAGAATGTGATGACCCAAAAGGTCATCTTATGTTTTAGAATTAGAATCTGCTCTCTTAAGCCTTTAAAATCTCATTTTTACCCTCCTCGATTTGTATGCGTAGTCCGGGCAGGTTTCCGGAAAGCTTTTATGTTGAAAACCAATGAAAATAAGAATTTTGCCTTAAAAGTTGATTTTAGTTGACTTCGGTCAACATTTTTGGTAAACGGGCCCGGATCCGTGCTTTGACGGTCCCGGTAGGTCTGTATCGAATTATGGGACCTGGGCGTATGTCCGGAATCAAATTTGGAGGTCCCTAGCTTGAGTTATGCATTTTTGATGAAAATTGAAAGTTTGGAAATTTTTTGTTTTTAAGAATTGATTGATATTTGGCATTGTTAGTATCGGGTCCGTATTTTGATTTCGGAACCCGGTACAGGTTCATTATGATATTTAAGATATGTCTGTGAAATTTGGTGAGAAATAAAGTTGATTTGTCGTGATTCGGACGTCCAGTTGAGAAATTAGAAGTTTTAAAGTGTTCTTGAGAATTTCATTTGATTTGGTGCTAACTTTTGAGTTCTAGGTGTTATTTTGGCGATTTGATCGCGCGAGCAAGTTCGTATGATGTTCTTAGACTTGCGTGCATGTTTAGTTTGGAGCCCCGAGGGCTCAGGTGAGTTTCGGATAGGCCACGGGTTGTTTTGGACTTTGGAAATCTGGTTTTTCTGTAGAGTCTGTGTTCTGGCATGTCCTTCTTCGCGTTCGCGAAGGTACTCTCGCGAACGCGAAGAGTAAACTGGGTAGCTGAGAATTACTTCTTCTCAAACGCGAAGTCTTGGTCGCGAACGTGAAGCGGTGGGGGCATTACCCTTCGCGAACGCGACAAGCCCATCACGAATGTGTAGTGTTAGGCACTGGGGAGGGGGAGTCAGCCTTTTCTTCATTGCGAACGCGAGCAATGTCTCGCGAACGCGAACACCAGGGAAGGGTAGCCTACACGAACGCGAGCACTGCCTTGCGAACGCGAAGGCTTGGCAGACCATACACTTCGCAAACGCGACAGTGCTCTCGCGAACGCGATGAACACTGTCACTCAGCACTTAACAGAATCCAAAATGGGATTTTTGCCAAAAAAACTCATTTTCTCAAGAACCAAACGGTGAGGGGCGATTTTTAAAGAGTCATTCCTTCCCCAAATTATTGGTAAGTGATTTTAAACCATTTTCTTTCAATTACCCATTACATTTCTTGAAGTTTCAACCTAAACTCTAGAGTTTTCATGGTAGAATTAGGGGTTAGGGTAGAAAATAGGGATTTCGGAAATTTGGGGATTTAGACCTCAATTTGAGGTCGAATTTCAAAACTAATTACATATTCAGGCTCGAGGGTGAATGGGTAAAACGATTCTAGTCCGAACCTCGGGTTTTGACAAAGCGGGCCCGGGGACGATTTTTCGACTTTTGGAGGAAAATTTGGGAAATTTAATTTATGCAATAAAATTGATTCCTTTAGCAATATTTGATATTATTGAGTCATTTTTGAATAGATACGAGTGGTTTGCAGGTGAATTCCAAAGGAAAAGTTGTGATTAAGAATTAAGTGGCCTTCGGAGCGAGGTAAGTGTTTTGTCTAACCCTAACTTGAGGGAATTAGGAACCTTAGATTATTTGCTAAGTGAAATTCATGTAGCGGCGTATATGTGAGGTGACGAGTACCTATGTGCCGCTAATTTATCTGTTTTTCCATGTTTCTCTGTTTTTCTAATATTGTCTCATTCCTATGCAAAATTGCTACGTGTTATACTAGTGTTGTTCAAATTATCGTTTTTGTCATGTTTACAGATTTTCTGGTGATAACTGAGTTTTTATTTCAAAGTTGAGATTGATATTATGGAACCAAATGTTGAAGTAAGGTTTGTACTGGTTATTCTATCTGCCTGTTGTTATTTATGCATTGCATTATGGTAAGGGAGAGTGTTAATGCACGAAGG
>AWOL01S0006972.1:9247-22273 GCA_000715115.1 Nicotiana otophora | reverse complement strand
TGACGAGTGTGTACACGGGCTAAATGTGAAAGATTATATTTTTAAATTGTGTAGATCACTGTTGCACATTTATTAAATTATTTTATCTTGTTATATTCTTCATCATTGATCTGAAACCTTGTCCTACTAATTGTTTTACCTGTTTAGTTTAAACTTAGTTTCTTTTATTCTGTGCATTATTTGAAGGTTGCTTTTCTTTAAATTAAATATTATTAATATGAAGTATTTGACATTTCTTTTATTTGATATTGAAGTAATGTATTAAAGATTTTGAAATATTATTTTCCTGAATTATTTATTCCTGAATATGTTTGTAAGATTTTTGTACTCATTGTGATGGAGCCGTGAGCTCTTTATTGTGAAAAAATATTGTTGTTGAATTATTTTGGCGAGTTACATTATTTGAGCACTTGAGGTGCAAATTGGGATATATTCTGATATTGATACGCATGCGGTGGTATAAGTTATGGGTATTGAAACACATGCGGTGAGATAAGGGTGGCTTGATATGCGTGGCTAGTAGGGGGAACAACTAGAAGTCATGCGATGTGATAAGGATGGCTAAAATGCGGGATGCTATTTCGAAAAAAATATTTTCTTTCAAATAAATTGTAAAGGCTCCCGCGGTGAGATAAGAATATGACATATTGTGATTTTTTTTATGATTTGGGACTACGAGGCGGTACCTCGAGAGTGCCCTTGTTGATATTGACTTATGGCCGCATTTGCCTTTGATTATTGTTGTGATTTTCTTAAAGTTGAAAAGAATTCAGTTTTGTTTTCACGACATATTTATTTGCCATTATTTGGGGTAATTAAATGTTACATACTACTTGATTCATTTTTATTGTCATTTTATCTTATAATATTATTTAAACATTTTACCGTGCCATTATTTATTCTCTAGTATGGCCTAACCTTACCTCGTCACTACTCTACCGAGGTTAGGCTTGGCACTTACTGGGTACCGCTGTGGTGTACTCATACTACGCTTCTGCACATCCTTTTGTGCCGATTCAGGTACATCTTATCAGACCAGACATCAATAGACTAGTTGTACGTGGAGTCTTCGAGGTATATCTGCCAGTGTCCGCAGACTCCGGAGTCCCCTTTTATCTTACTATATTATCTTCCTTATTTGCTTTAGACTGTGATGTATAGAGACATAGAGAATAAATTCTTAGAAGCTTGTGACTTATTTCTACCGGATTTTGGGAGTTGAAATTATTTGAATTGCAGTTTATTTAATTCAGATATTTATTATTATTCCGCATTGATAGGCTTACCTAGTCTTAGATACTAGGTACCATCACGACATCCTACGGAGGGAATTTGCTGTCATGACAAGTTGGTATCAGGTCACTAGGTTCATAGGTGTTATGAGTCACAAACAGGTTTAGTAGAGTCTTGCGGATCAGTACGGAGACGTCTGTACTTATCTTCGAGAGGCTATGGAACTGTTAGTAAATATTCACTTCTTTGATTCCTTATCGTGCGCCTTTGTTGATTTCAAAAGTTCTAAACAATAGTCTTTCTATTCTCTCACATATGGTGAGGACACGCACAACTGGATCTGATGGTCAGACACCCGCGCCCACTATTGGAGCCGCAAGAGGTCGGGGTCGGGTCAGAGGCCGAGGAAGACCATGTGGTGCAGCTAGAGCACCTGCACGAGCTGCTGCACCAGAGCCACCAGTAGCTCTAGTTGGAGAACAAGCACCTGAGACGCATGTTAGTACTCCTGCACTTCAGGAGACACTTGCCTAGTTTTTTAGCATGTTTGGCACTTTAGCTCAGGCAGGGTTAATTCCACTTGCTCATGACATATCTCAGGTCGGGGGAGGATCCCACACTCCCGCCGCCCGTACTCCAGAGCCACGGGCCCAAGTTGACCATGCCCCAGAGGGTATACCAGTGCAGAAAGTTGTCCCAGTTCGACCTGAGATTAAGACAACAGTTTCAGAAGGAGAGCAGCTCACGCTCGAGAGGTACAAGAAGTACCACCCTCCCACTTTCAGCGGTTTAGCTTCAGAGGATGCTCAGGATTTTCTAGAAGAATGTCACTGTATCCTTCGTACTATGGGTATTGTGGATTCCAGTGGGGTTTCTTTCACGATATTTCAGTTTAGAGGAGCAGCCTACCAGTGGTGGCAGGCATATGAGTTGGATAGTCCCGCTGAGGTATCTTCACTTACTTGGACTCAATTTTCTTATATGTTCTTAAAGGAGTATTTCCCTCAGAGTCTTAGAGAAGCATGGCGCGCAGAGTTTGAGCAGTTATGCCAGGGTTCTATGATCGTGTTATAATATGCGGTCTGATTCATTGATTTAGCTAGGCATGCACCAGCCTTAGTTACTACTGTTCGAGAGCGGGTTTGCAAATTTATTGAGGGTCTTCACCCTAGTATCAGATACAGTATGGCCCGAGAGCTAGAGATGGACATCACATACCAGCAGGTGGTGTCAATTGCTAGGAGATTGGAAGGTATGCGGACTCGGGAGAGGGAAGAGAGGGAAGCTAAGAGACCCCGAGATTCTGGCACATATAATAATTCTCGTGCCCCAATTGCAGCCCGTCATGGTAGAGGTTATGTGAGTCGTCCTATTCATTTAACACTTCCAGCTTCCAGTGGTATTCCGACTACTCCCAGACCTCAGGTTCCATATTATGCACCGCTAGTGTCTTCTGTACCTCCGATACAGGGTGCTTTCAGCGGGCAGTCTAGTCGATCAGGCCCGAGACAGTCCCATCACTCACGTACTCTGAGGGATTATTTTGAGTGTGGTGACACTCTTCATATCATGATAGATTGCCCCGGACTTAGGAGGGGTGCACCTCCACGGATTTCTCAGGCCCCACCTATTCCACAGGGTCCTCAGGCTTCTCAGGCCATGATTACTGCACCAGTTGACACTCCACCTGACAGCCAGCTAAAAGTTGAGGTCGGGCAGGTAGAGGTTGCCCTAGAGGGAGAGGTAAGGCCAGATATTATGCCCTTCCTGCTTGGACAAATGTCGTTGCATCCGATTCTGTTATCACAGGTATTATTCCGGTCTGTCATAGAGATGCATCAGTCTTATTTGATCCAGGATCCACTTATTCTTATGTGTCATCTTATTTTGCCCCATATTTGGGCATATCACGTGATTCCTTGAGTTCTTCTATTTATGTATCTACACCCGTGGGTGAATATATTATTTTAGACCGTGTGTATCGGTCGTGTTTAATTATTATTAGTGGTTTTGAGACCAGAGTTGATTTATTATTACTTAGTATGGTGGATTTCAATATTATTTTGGGCATGGACTGGTTGTCGCCCTATCACGCTATTCTTGATTGTTACGTCAAGACGGTGACGTTGGTTATGCCAGATCTACCGCGGCTAGAGTGGAGAGGTACCTCGGATCATGTTCCTAGCAGGGTTGTTTCATTTCTTAAAGCTCAACGAAAGGTTGAGAAGGGGTGTGATGCATATCTGGCCTATGTAAGAGATGTTAATATTGATACTCCTACAGTGGAGTCAGTTCCTATAGTAAGGGATTTTCCCGATGTATTTCCAGCGAATCTTTCAGGTATTCCACCCGATAGGGATATTGATTTTGGCATTGATTTGTTACCGGGCACTCAGCCCATTTCTATTCCACCATACCATATGGCCCCAACGGAGTTGAAAGAATTAAAAGAACAGTTACAGGAATTGCTTGATAAGGGTTTTATTCGGCCTAGTGTATCACCTTGGGGTGCTCTTGTCTTATTTGTGAAGAAGAAGGATGGTTCTATGCGGATATGTATTGATTACCGCCAGCTGAACAAGGTTACCGTGGAGAACGGGTATCCATTGCCACATATTGATGACCTATTTGATCAGCTTCAGGGTGCCAGAGTATTCTCTAAGATCGACTTACGTTCAAGCTATCATCAATTGAAGATTCAGGAGCCAGATATCCCGAAGACTGCTTTCAGGACTCGGTACGGTCAATACGAATTCCTTGTGATATCTTTTGGGCTGACCAACGCCCCAACAGCATTTATGCACTTAATGAATAGTATATTTCAGCCCTATCTTGATTCATTCGTCATTGTGTTTATTGACGACATTCTGATGTATTCCCGAAGTTGGGAAGATCAACAACACCTGAGGACTGTGCTTCAGATTTTGAGAGAAAGGAAGTTATATGCAAAATTTTCAAAGTGTGAATTTTGGCTTGATTCAGAGGGAGTTTTGGGTCATATAGTTTTGTGCGAGGGAATCAAGGTAGATCCGAAGAAGATTGAAGCAGTGCAGAGTTGCTCCAGACCGTCCTCAATTAAAAAAATCTGGAGTTTTCTTGGTTTGGAAGGGTATTATCGCCGATTTGTAAAGGGTTTCTCTTCTATTGTTGCATCTATGACCATATTAACCCAGAAGGGTGCTCCGTTCAGGTGGACTGAGGAATGTGAGGAGAGCTTCCAAACACTTAATACAGCTTTGACTACAGCCCCAGTATTGGTATTACCTATAGGTACAGGTCTTATACTGTGTATTATGACGCATCGCGTATTGGTCTTGGCGCAGTGTTGATGCAAGATGGTAGGGTGATTGCCTACGCATCCAGACAGTTAAAGGTGCATGAAAAGAATTATCATGTACATGACCTGGAGTTAGCAGCTATTGTTCGTGCCTTAAAAATTTGGCGGCATTATTTGTACGGTGTCCATTGTGAGGTCTACACCAATCACCGGAGTCTACAGCATCTATTTAAACAGAAGGATCTTAATTTGCGGCAGCGGAGATGGTTGGAGTTGCCTAAGGATTATGATATCATCATTCTCTATCATCCTGGGAAGGCCAATATAGTGGCCGATGCCTTGAGTCGTAAGGCAGAGAGTTTGGGCAGCTTAGCGTATTTACCGATAGCAGAGAAGCCTTTAGCCTTGGATGTTCAGGCCTTGGCCAATCAGTTTGTCAGATTGGATGTTTTCGAGCCGAGTTAAGTTTTGGCTTGTGTGGTTTCTCAATCCTCTTTTTATGATCATATCAGGGATCGTCAGTATGATGACCCCTATTTATTTGTCCTTAAGGATACAATTCAGCACGGTGATGCAAAGGAAGTCACTATTGGAGATGACGGTGTACTACAGATGCAGGGTAGACTATGTGTACCCAATGTAGATAACTTGCGTGAGTTGATTCTCCAGGAGGCTCACAGTTTGCGGTACTCCATTCATTCGGGTGCTGCAAAGATGTATCAGGACATGAGATAACACTATTGGTGGAGGCGGATGAAGAAAGACATAGTGGAGTATGTAGCTCGGTGTCTAAATTGTCAACAGATGAAATATGAGCATCAACGACCGGTTGGATTGCTTCAGAAGTTAGAGATTCCAGAATGAAAATGGGAGCGGATCACTATAGATTTCGTTGTTGAGCTCCCACAAACTCAGCAGAAGTTTGATGCAGTTTGGGTGATCGTGGATAGGCTGACCAAATCAGCTCATTTCATTCATGTGATTTTTATGACAAGAGTAGGTTGCTCTAGTGGTAAGCACCCTCCACTTCCAACCAAGAGGTTGTGAGTTCGAGTCACCCCAAGAGCAAGGTGGGGAGTTTTTGGAGGGAGAAAGCTGAGGGTCTATCAGAAACAGCCTCTCTACTGCAGGGTAGGGGTAAGGTTTACATACACACTACCCTCCACAGACCCCACTAGTGGGATTATACTAGGTTGTTATTGTTGTTATTGTTGTTGTTGTTGTTGTTGTCATTCCTGTGATTACTACTTACTCTTCAAAGCAGCTGGATCAGGTATATATTCGCGAGATTGTCAAGACTTCACGGTGTACCGGTATCTATCATCTTTGACCGGGGTACACAGTTTACCTCATGGGTTTGGAGGGTTGTACAGTGAGAGTTGGGTACTCGTGTGGAGTTGAGTACAGCATTTCACCCTCAGACGGACGGACAGTCCGAACGCACTATTCATATACTAGAGGATATGTTTCGTGCATGTGTGATAGATTTTGAGGGTGCTTGGGATCAGTTCTTACCACTTGCGGAGTTTTCTTACAACAACAGTTATCAGTCGAGCATTCAGATGGCTCCGTATGAGGCCTTGTATGGTAGGCAGTGCCAGTCTCCAGTGGATTGGTTCGAACCGGGCGAGGCTAGACTATTGGGTACAGACTTGGTTCAGGATGCCTTGGAGAAGGTTAAGTTGATTCAGGATCGACTTCGTACAGTCCAATCTAGACAGAAGAGTTATGAGGATCGGAAGGTTCGCGATGTTACATTCATGGTTGGTGAGCGGGTATTTCTCCGGGTTTCGCCTATGAAGGGTGTGATGAGGTTCGGGAAGAAGGGAAAGTTGAGCCGTAGGTATATTGGGCCTTTTGATATTCTTCAAAGAGTTGGAGAGGTGGCTCACAGACTTGCGCTACCACCTAGTCTCTCTGCAGTTCATCCGATATTTTATGTTTCTATACTTCGGAAATATCACGGCGATCCGTCTCATGTGTTAGACTTCAGTTCAGTTCAGTTCAGTTAGACAAGGATCTGTCTTATGTTGAGGAACTAGTGGCTATTTTAGATAGGCAGGTTCGAAAGCTGAGGTCAAAGAACATTGCTTCCGTGAAGGTTCAGTGGAGGGGTCATCTGGTCGGAGAGGCGACTTGGGAGACCGAGCATGATATGCGCAGCTGTTATCCTCATCTTATCACCACTCCAGGTATAATTCTAAACTCATTCGAGTACTAACGTTTGTTTAAGAGGTGGAGAATGTAATGACCTAACCGGTCATTTTTACCTTTAGAACCCTGTTCCCCTAAATATAACTCCACGTATGTGCTTTTATAAATTTATGACTTGCGGGGATGGTTGGTTCGGGATTTGGAAGTGTTAATCGAAACACTTGGTTCCTTAAGTTGACCTTAGGCAAATTCTGAAATTTGCATCTTCTGGTGTCAGCGTACCTGCGGAGGGACTGACCGCAGGTGCGAACTCGCACAATCGAGCTGTGGCTCGCAGAAGCGGACGAAAGGCTGCCCCGTTGGAGTCGCAGATGCGGCTCATGTTGTGCAGAAGCGAGAGGAAGGGCGCAGGTGCGGGCAGGTCCGCATGTGCGATGGAATTATCCGCACCTGCGATGGCACAGATGCGGTCCAAAGCTCGCAGAAGCAAAGGCAGTTGGGCTGAGCAATTTCCGCAGATGCGGTATTTCACCGCAAATGCGGGACCATAGGTGCGAGAATTTTGTCCGCCGGTGCGAAAGCACTGACCAGATTACAAAAATAGAGGGGTTCCGATATTTTTGTCATTTGGAGATTTTCAACACGGTTTTGGGCGATGTTTTCAAAGAGAATTCACGGAAAAACTTGAGGTAAGTCACATGTGATCATTGTTAGTCAATTATATTGGATTATCATTGAATATTTCGAATAGATTACATGTTTTTTTAGGTGAAATTAGAGGATTTCAGCCTAGGAATTTCAAAATGAGAATTTGAGATTTGGAGGTCAAGTTGATATTGGCTTTTTGTAAAAATGGTATGGTTAGACTCGTAGTTGAATGGGCGTTCATATTTCGTAACTTTCGACGGATTCCGAGACGGGCCCCACAGGCTATTTTTTATTTAATTTTGGATTTTATTGAAAAATATAGTATTTTCTTATGGAATTGATTCTATAATAGATACGAGTCGATCGGAATCAGAAAATCGACGAAAAAGCATACAGCTTGGTTAAATTGGAGCAAGTCGAGGTAAGTGACTTGTCTAACCTTGTGTGGGGGGAAATTTCCCCTAGGATTGGTATTGATGTGATTATTGAAATATGTTGAAAGTCGTGTACACGAGGTAACGAGTGTGTACATGGGCTAAATGTGAAAGATTATTTTTTAAAATTGTGTAGATCATTGTTGCACATTTATTAAATTATTTTATCTTGTTATATTCTTCATCATTGATCTGAGATATATACTTTAAATTTGTTTGACCTTTTTCCTGCTAATTGTTTTACCTGTGTAGTTTAAACTTAGTTTCTTTTATTTTGTGCATTATTTGAAAGTTGATTTTCTTTAAATTAAATATTTTTAATATGAAGTATTTGACATTTCTTTTATTTGATATTGAAGCAAAGTATTAAAGATTTTAAAATATTATTTTCATGAATTATTTATTTCTGAATAATTTTGTAAGATTTTTGTACTCATTGTGATGGAGCCGTGAGTTCTTTATTGTGAAAAAATATTATTGATAATTTATTTTGGCATGAGCCGTGAGCTCTTTATTGTGAAAAAATATTATTGTTAAATTATTTTGGCGAGTTATATTATTTGAGCACTTGAGGTGCAAATTGTGATATATTGTGATATTGATACGCATGCAGTGGTATAAGGTATGGGTATTAAAACGCATGCGGTGAGATAAGGGTGGCTTGATACGCGTGTCTAGTAGGGGAAACTACTAGAAGTCATGCGGTGTGATAAGGATGGCTAAAACGCGGGATGCTATTTCGAAAAAAATATTTTCTTTTAAATAAATTGTGAAGGCTCCCGCAGTGAGATAAGGATATGAGATATTGTGAATTTGTATATGATTTGGGGCTACGAGGCGGTAACTCGGGAGTGCCCTTGTTGATATTGATTTATGGCCGCAGTTTCCTTTGATTATTGTTGTGATTTTCTTAAAGTTGAAAAGAATTCTGTTTTGTTTCCACGAGGTATTTATTTGCCATTATTTGGTGTAATTAAATGTGACATAATACTTGATTCATTTTCATTGTCATTTTATCTTATAATATTATTTAAATATTTTACCATGCCATTATTTATTCTCCAGTAGGGCCTGACCTGACCTCATCACTACTCTATCGAGGTTAGGCTTGGTACTTACTGGGTACCGCTGTGGTGTACTCATACTATGCTTCTGCACATCTTTTTGTGTAGATCCAGGTACATCTCATCAGACCAGGCATCAGTAGATTAGCTGTACGAGGAGACTTCGAGGTATATCTGCCAGCGTTCGCAGACTCCGGAGTCCCTTTCTATCTTACTATATTGTCCTCCTTATTTGCTTTTGACTCTGATGTATAGAGACATAGAGATTAAATTCTTAGAAGCTTGTGACTTATTTCTACCAGATTTTGGGAGTTGAAATTGTTTGAATTGTAGTTTATTTAATTCAGATATTTATTATTATTCCGCATTGATAGGGTTACCTAGTTTTAGAGACTAAGTGTCATCACGACATCCTATGGAGGGAATTTGGGGTCGTGACATATATATATATATATGAAAATTCTTTTAATACATTAATTATGCAAATAGACATTATCACCATTTACCGAAAAATACTTAAACCAACATAACTAAGAGAGATAATACGATGATACTGTATTTAAGAAGCTAACGTAGTAAAATCAAAGAGAGAGAAAAAAGTTAATACCATAATTCATTGTTCCCAAATTTGATATCTTTTCTCTCTCCAAGTCCATCGTCAAAAGAGCCTTTACGTTTGATATTACGTATATTTTCTCTTAGAGACATTAGCTAGACAGCAATCGTTGCAACTTGCAACCCATTGGTCCCTTTAGCCTTTTATCCTCTCACCACCCTTTTCCTCTCCCATGAGAACTAAAAAGAAACGACAAGAAGTGTAAATCTTTTTTGTTTCAACGTTTTTGCCAATGCGAAGTGCTACTTTGTGTAAAATGTATAGGTGTTGCACAAGGCCACGTCGTATTCAGGTATTCTACTGTCAAGTGTTAATGTTCCTATTGGAAAAAATAGGCCAAATTCAAGTTTTGGTTTTGACACTTCAGTAGTTATACTTTTCTGAGTCGAGAGTCTATTGAAAATAGTTTTTATATCCTCACAAGGTAGGAGTAAGGTCTGCGTACACATTATCCTCTCTAAACTCCACGGTGTGATATATTACTAGATATGTTGTTGTTGTTGTTGTTTTGACACTTTAATTGACCTTTATACCTATTAAACACTTCAACCTGACAAAAGTGTGTCTATTGAATATGTGTGTTAATATTTATATGATAAATTATTTTATCAATCGATTGTAATGCATCATTAAAATATTTAACGTTATTATACTAATAAATATTAGTCGTATAGTATATTATATATAATCTTAAAGAATTTGAGTTTATTCATATTCAATTTTAATCTAGCTGTGATATTTTTTCTTAACAAATTTATATTCTATTATTGTTTTGATATTGTTTTGATATTATCTTTATATAAGTATAAGCAAAATTAACATCCTATGTTTTCTTATCAAGGAAACAAAGTCATGTACTATACAATAGTATGGGAAGAGTACTGTATTTTGTTGGAATAAAATATACCAGTGCTTGCATCATTAAATAAGGAAAACGTCTAAATTTTTCATTGTATTATTTGCAATTGAGAAATATTGTCTTTTATTTAACTTCTGGTCCATTATTTTTACCGTTAACAAATCATCTTATATTTTATCTTATTTTAACAGAACTCCAGCATAAAATATGTGAACTTCACCTATCAACTTTTGATTATGGCTTATATTACCTCAAGTAGTAGCTCCGTTAGAGAGGTTATGGCAAAAGAATGAGATATATTTTTCTCACAACAAGGGTAATATTAGATAATTTGTTTTAGCAAATGACAGTATTGTTCAATTTCGAATAATACATAATTAAAATTATGGATGTCATGTATTTTAAATAAACTTTTATATAACACACACAAGGCCTTCTTTTTTTCCAATCACAATCAAACTTTATTAGTAGGAGTAATATGTAATTTCGCTCTCATTTATGACTCATAATGCTCGATTACTTTTTAATTTTTGGTCCAAATAATAGATATAGGCGAGTCATTTTTTCTTCTAGTTTTGCGAGTATCTAATACTGGCTGCAACTTTTGTTGTTCCGGGGTAGAATTGGACGTGGCTGTGACACCTCATGGGTGTTGAAAAAGTGAATGTACTAATGTTAATATTAGCCAATTCGACCATTGAACCTTCTGGCCCTTAAATATACCCTAAGCCCTTTCCACTGAATCAGTCTTATCCAATATACTAGTGCTAACGACATAGATGGAGTCAGGATTCGAATCTTATAAGTTCAGAAATATAATTATTTTAAGTTATTAGGTTTTAAGTTAATAAATTATATATATTCAATAAAATTTTTAAGACAATTATATTATTTGAACAAAGCTATGAGTTTGGGTCTCACTCTACCCTGCCACTGACTAATGACATTTCAGAAATATTGACTCCCAACTCAGTCAAGGAAAATCTTTTGGGCCCTACAATGTCCTCCCAAGTAACAGCATATACATTACCATCAACCCTTTAGTCGTAGGGAATATCTTCTCTCTTAGATCTCTTCTCTTCTTCTTCTTGTTCTACTTCATCACTCCCTTTTATTTGCTCTTGCCCCTTAGTTTCTAGTTCAATGGCCATTAATGCAAGAATTGGCCTATTTCTCGTCCAAACATGGACAACTTTCACCAATCAGTTCAATGAAACTTTTATGGCTGCACTTTCCTACATTTTGTATACGTACGAGAAACAGAGTACCACAACTTGTTCCCTCACCATTCTTGGATTCTTCTTCTCAATTCTCCTCAATTTTCTACAGCTGAAATATCAAGGCAAAGACAAAACTGATCCTTTTCAAACCCATCCCAAAACCATGGGAGTTTCAGTCACTTCTTTGCTCCTTTACTGCTTAATATATGGTGTTAAGCAGAAGTTTTCTTGTCATCCTCTTTACAGGAAATTCTCCGACTTCGTGAACCATGTTATGGTTTTCTTTAGTTCTCTGTCATTGGCTTCCACTGCCTCTGTTCTTTTTCCGGACTCTATTTCCCCTGTTGTGTATTCTCTCTGTTTTCTGCTTTCCGGAGGTGAAATGTTACTTTGGTTTTTCAAGAAAATAATGCAACAATTTGAAGAAGAATCGTATTTTCAGAGAAGGAGGGAGGAAACTGTTTGGAATTTTATGAGGAGGAGGATGAACATGGTTTTTTATCCAATGGAACAGAGGTTTAGTCTTCCTATGTAATTTTGCAAAAATAAGCAGAGTAATTCATACTATATATCCTTGTTGTGTGTACTTTGTACCGCGATTGTTGTTTTTCATGTTGTTTAGATTTTAAATGTTGTATACTACAACATTTAGTTAGATGATCTTTCCTGTATCGAGTGACATTGTTTGGTTTTTCTTGTACCGCGGTCATTTCTTGAATTTCACTATAGTGACCGCTTCCATGTTTTCTTGAATTTCGTCAAGTAAAAATGGTTGTATTATTATTATAGAGGGTATGTTAAATATCAGCCCTTGGCAATATGTTTTGTTTATCTTTGTTAAACCAATGAGTATTACTTTTTTCTTTGCTAATTTCTTCTCTTTGTCGCATTTTTAACTAACATTTTGTCACTTTTTTATTTATCTCTGCTTTAGGAAACAAATTTTTTGGCAAAATTAATCAAATAGACACTTTATGTTGGTTTTAGTGTGTCTTGTAAATAGCCTTCACGCGCTCAAACGAGTGTCTCACTTATATTTGAGCGCGTGAAGGCTATTTACGAGACACTCTAAAACCAACACAAAGTGTCTATATGGTCATCTGATAAGTTGGTATGTGAGATACACATCTGAAGCCAACTTTAGGTGTCATCTTTATGTATTTTGCCAAATTTATATATCCACACGAATTTCTCATATATCATGAATCCTACTGTAGAATTCAAGCACACAAACTCATGTTGTTTGAGTAGTCACCCCTTAAAAACTATATGTATCTTTTTGTAGGAAAATCTAAAAAGTTTGGAGATAAAGGATGTGTTTGGTACGAAGGAAAAAAAGTTTTCCAAGGAAAATATTTTTCTAGAAAATGAGTGGTTTTATTATTTATTTTTTCTTGTTTGGTTGATGAGTGGAAAATTTGTTTTAGTATTTGGTTAGAGATTAGAATATATTTTTAGAAAAATATATTTTTATGTTACTCTCCTCACCCCCTTCCCCAACTCCATATGTTTCCTTGCCTC
>AWOL01S0006968.1:0-10441 GCA_000715115.1 Nicotiana otophora | reverse complement strand
TGTCCATGAGCCTGCGCGGTAGGGGTCTGTGCTCCCTCGCCCGCCTGAGATATGGCTGGGTCTACCAAAAATAAACCGGCCTGAGTCATATTGTTTATGAATCGCAACATACGACCCATGACATCCTGAAATCCCGGTGCAAATTTGAAGTCCACCGGAGCTGGCTCTGCCACAGGCACCTCACCCTGCTCCTCAATAATGGGATTCTCTGTTGGATCCACTGGCGGCATAAGCAGAATAGTCCTAGGACATCCTCTCCCTCTAACATGGGCTGGATCCCTCCCTCGGCCTCTGCCTCGGCTTCAGCCTCTAGCAACTGGGGGAGTAGCTCTTCCCTGGTTTGGAATCTTATTAGAGCGTGTTCTCACCATCTGTGAGAGAATAAGAGAAGGATATTTAGTACTACATCATTTAAAGGATGGAATATGAAGAAAGGTAGTTTCCTAACACCATATAACCTCTCGAAGATAAGTACAGACGTCTCCGTACCGATCCACAAGACTCTATTAGGTCTGCTCATAACTTGTGAGACCTACGTGAACCTAGTGCTTTGATACCATGTTGGCACGACCCAATTTCACCTATAGGTCATGATGGCTCCCAACACTACAGCTAGGCAAGCCAACTAATAAGTCAAACGTACATTGGTTAAACTTTTATTCCAAGAAAATAATAAAATACCAATTTTTACCAATGTGTGTGCCAAGACCCGGTGTCACAAGTGCATGAGCATCTAGTAGATCATACAAAACTTAAAATACTGTCTGAAATGAAATAGACAGAATATAAATATAAGAAGAGACACTGGTAGCTGCAGAACGGCTCAGAAAGGCAGCTCACCACTATGCCTCAGGATGACGTGGGTATGTGATGATAGGTCCTCCACTAGTACCTGTCTCAGATCCTGCACAAAAAGTGCAGCAAGTGTAGTATGAGTACGTAAACAACGTGTACCCAGTAAGTATCAAGCCTAATGTCGAAGTGGTAGAGATGAGATGGCCGATTTT
The DNA here is from genome assembly GCA_000715115.1 of Nicotiana otophora. Taxonomy (NCBI): domain Eukaryota; kingdom Viridiplantae; phylum Streptophyta; class Magnoliopsida; order Solanales; family Solanaceae; genus Nicotiana; species Nicotiana otophora. The sequence goes on along the minus strand of AWOL01S0006968.1, from coordinate 9,434 downwards.
GATACCCACTAAGGGTCAATAATAATAACTAAAATAAAACTAGAATATTTAAATCAGCATAATTTACAGAATTTACAATAATCTATTTAATCAGCAGAAATAATCAAATTTTCTTTAAATGTAACAATTCTCAATATATTAATTAAATTCCCTCAATTCAAATAATTTCCAATTTATCAATTAAACCTCATTCACAGGAGTAACAATTAATTCCTTAATAAGCAAGAATAATAATTCATTAAATTCCAAAGATTTTTCAATTTATTAATTAGCTTCATAAGATGAAATAAATTATTAAAGTATAGTGTAATGTTTAATATTAAGCACGATTTCTGCCGAGGACGTACGTCCCGATCCAGAGTGTCGTGTACACTGCCGAGGGACGTGCGGCACGATCCATAGATGCATCTATTCTGCCGAGGCGTTCGACCCGCTCCACAAGAAAGGAGGACATTTTCTTATGTGCCTCCGGAAGGAGAGTATATTTATTATAAGGTAAATTCGCGAGGAGAACAATTTCTTTTAACAATTATTTGATTTAAATAGAAAATCAAGCCTATGAGATTTCCATCCTTTAATATCTTTATCTAACAATTCACAATATATTCATATAGATATCAATTAATATAAATAAATCAAAGAATACAATTTACACAAGTAAGGCATGTTTTGAGTCCTAAACTACCCGAACTTTAGCATTAATAGTATCTTCGCACAGATTCTCGTCACCTCGTGCGTACGTAGCCCCCACAATTTAATAACAATTGTTTAAGCTTAATCACCTATGAGGTAATTTCCCCCTCACAAGATTAGACAAGAGACTTACCTCGTCTTGCTCCAATTTAATCTACTATAAGGCCTTTTTCACGATTATCCAACTCCGTCTGGCTCGAATTTAGCCAAAATAACTCGATACAATCACTAAATATTATAGGAATCAATTCTATAAGAAAATACTATAATTTTAAGAAAAGTTCCCGAAATTAATTAAAAATTTGCTCGCGGGGCTCACATCTCGAAATCTGGTGAAAGTTATGAAATTAGAAAACCCATTCAATTACGAGTCCAACAATACCAGTTTCACTCAAATCCGACTCTGAATCGATACCGAAATCTCAAAAATTCGTTTCTATGAGATTTCTAAATATTTCCCAAATTTAAATCTCAAAACACTAATTTATGGGGAAAACAATGATATACTTGTATATATAGACCAAATCCGAGTTGAAATCACTTACCCCAAATGTCTTTCCTTAAAAATCTGTCAAAAGTCGCCTCTGTTCAAGCTCAAGTTTGTCAAAAATGGCAAATGTTGAATGCCACTGTTTTTATAACTTACAGATCTATCCAGTTTGATCTTGGGAGCTCGATCTGTCAGGGACCTCGATTTTGTAAGGGACCTTGATTTTTCAGGGACCTCGATTTGTCAGGGACCTCGATTTTGTCAAGGACCTCGATTTTATCAGGGAGCTCGATTTGTCAGGGAGCTCGATTTTGTCTGGGACCTCGATTTTATCAGGGAGCTCGATTTGTCAGGGAGCTCAATTTTGTCAGGGAGCTCGATTTTGTCAGGGAGCTCGATTTTGACAGCATTTCAAGCGGAAAAGNTATCCAGTTTGATCTTGGGAGCTCGATCTGTCAGGGACCTCGATTTTGTAAGGGACCTTGATTTTTCAGGGACCTCGATTTGTCAGGGACCTCGATTTTGTCAAGGACCTCGATTTTATCAGGGAGCTCGATTTGTCAGGGAGCTCGATTTTGTCTGGGACCTCGATTTTATCAGGGAGATCGATTTGTCAGGGAGCTCAATTTTGTCAGGGAGCTCGATTTTGACAGCATTTCAAGCGGAAAAGTTGCAGCAGCTAAGTCCCACTTTTGATCCGCTAACCATCCGAAACTCACCCGNAACCATCCGAAACTCACCCAAGGCCCTCGGGACCTCAACCCAAAACACCAATAAGTCCTACAACACCATACAAACTTATTTGAAACCTCAAATCACATCAAACAACGCTAAAATCATGAATCATGCTTCAATTCAAGCTTAATGAAACTTAGAATTTCCAACTTCTACATTCGATGTCGAAACCTATCAAATCAAGTCCGATTTACTTCAAATTTTGCACCCAAGTCATAAATGACATAACGGAGCTCTGAAAATTTTCAGAAGTGGATTCCGACCCCGATATCAAAAAGTCAACTCCCCAGTCAAACTTTCAAACTTTAAATTCCTATTTTAGCCATTTCAAGCCTAATTTCACTACGCACTTCCAAATAAAATTCCGATCACGCTCCTAAGTCCAAAATTACCATACGGAGCTGTTGGAATCATCAAAACTTTATTCCAGGGTCGTTTTCAGATAATTAGACATCCGGTCACTATTCGAACTTAAACATTTTAATGTTTTCTTTAAAATTCCATATCTCGGGCTAGGGACCTTGGAATTTGATTCCGGGCATACGCCCAAGTCCCAAATCATGATACGAACCTATCGAAACTGTCAAAACACTAATTCGAGTCCGTTTGCTCAAAATATTGACCAAAGTCAACTCAATTGAGTTTTAAAGCTCTAATCCATATTTTAAATCCATTGTTTTCACATAAAATCTTTCCATGAAATTTTACGGATTGCGCACGCAAGTCGAGAAATGATAAATAGTACTTTTCGAGATCTTAGAACACATAATTAATTATTAAATTTAAAGATGACATTTTGGATCATCACATCTTAATTATAATAGAACTGCTTACTTACTTAAAAATATTGAGCTTGCAACCGTTCATGTAATCCATACTTAATTATATCTTTGATATCCCATTTATAGCTCATAGTAAGTATCAAAGTCGATCCCTCGTCACTACTTCTTTGGGATTAGGCGGGATACTTACAGGGTACGCGTTGATTTACGTACTCATACTATACTTGCTGCACAATTTGTNTTTTCTTTAAAATTCCATATCTCGGGCTAGGGACCTTGGAATTTGATTCCGGGCATACGCCCAAGTCCCAAATCATGATACGAACCTATCGAAACTGTCAAAACACTAATTCGAGTCCGTTTGCTCAAAATATTGACCAAAGTCAACTCAATTGAGTTTTAAAGCTCTAATCCATATTTTAAATCCATTGTTTTCACATAAAATCTTTCCATGAAATTTTACGGATTGCGCACGCAAGTCGAGAAATGATAAATAGTACTTTTCGAGATCTTAGAACACATAATTAATTATTAAATTTAAAGATGACATTTTGGATCATCACATCTTAATTATAATAGAACTGCTTACTTACTTAAAAATATTGAGCTTGCAACCGTTCATGTAATCCATACTTAATTATATCTTTGATATCCCATTTATAGCTCATAGTAAGTATCAAAGNAGGCCCTCGGGACCTCAACCCAAAACACCAATAAGTCCTACAACACCATACAAACTTATTTGAAACCTCAAATCACATCAAACAATGCTAAAATCATGAATCATGCTTCAATTCAAGCTTAATGAAACTTAGAATTTCCAACTTCTACATTCGATGTCGAAACCTATCAAATCAAGTCCGATTTACTTCAAATTTTGCACCCAAGTCATAAATGACATAACGGAGCTCTGAAAATTTTCAGAAGTGGATTCCGACCCCGATATCAAAAAGTCAACTCCCCAGTCAAACTTTCAAACTTTAAATTCCTATTTTAGCCATTTCAAGCCTAATTTCACTACGCACTTCCAAATAAAATTCCGATCACGCTCCTAAGTCCAAAATTACCATACGGAGCTGTTGGAATCATCAAAACTTTATTCCAGGGTCGTTTTCAGATAATTAGACATCCGGTCACTATTCGAACTTAAACATTTTAATGTTTTCTTTAAAATTCCATATCTCGGGCTAGGGACCTTGGAATTTGATTCCGGGCATACGCCCAAGTCCCAAATCATGATACGAACCTATCGAAACTGTCAAAACACTAATTCGAGTCCGTTTGCTCAAAATATTGACCAAAGTCAACTCAATTGAGTTTTAAAGCTCTAATCCATATTTTAAATCCATTGTTTTCACATAAAATCTTTCCATGAAATTTTACGGATTGCGCACGCAAGTCGAGAAATGATAAATAGTACTTTTCGAGATCTTAGAACACATAATTAATTATTAAATTTAAAGATGACATTTTGGATCATCACATCTTAATTATAATAGAACTGCTTACTTACTTAAAAATATTGAGCTTGCAACCGTTCATGTAATCCATACTTAATTATATCTTTGATATCCCATTTATAGCTCATAGTAAGTATCAAAGTCGATCCCTCGTCACTACTTCTTTGGGATTAGGCGGGATACTTACAGGGTACGCGTTGATTTACGTACTCATACTATACTTGCTGCACAATTTGTGCAGGTACACATATGTTTAGCGGCCTTGTGGTTGTAGAGGCGCGATTATGGCGGGGACTTAGGTGAGCTGCATTCTATTAGATGCTTCGCAGGCAATAGAATCTCCTTCAGAGTACTTATAATTTTCCTGTCCAATTGTATTCCGGACAACTGTTGTATTTTATTTTGCATTCTTAGTAAATGCTCATGCACTTGTGACACCGAGTTTTGGGATGATTATGGGTTGCACTGTATTGGAAATTCTTTTAAAGATATTATTACGTATTATGTAAACTCTATCTTCTGCTATTTAATATAGGGGAATAACTATGATTTCAAAAATATTAAAATGAGAATTTACTAATTATTGGTGTTGGCTTGCCTGACAGTAGTGTCCGGTGCCATCACGACCTTTCAAGGATTTTGGGTCGTGATAACATGGTATCCGAGCACTAGGTTCACTTAGGTCTCACGAGTGATGAGCGAGTCTAGTAGAGCCTTGCAGATCGGTATGGAGACGACTGTACTTATCTTCGAAAGGCTACAAGGCTGTTAGGAGCACTTCCCTTCTTGATTCTCGTCGTGCGATTTGATTCCTTTGAGGCTTATGCCTTCATTTCTTTCCCATTCAATCTTATGCGATGTGAAGCACTAGTTATAAATTGGGAATTGAGGAATTGTAATGGTACTACAGATGTGGTGCGAGATGTTTCCCCATGCGTAATTGATTGGGCTATTGTCGTCGCCTTGTGGAAGGATATTATGTTATTTCAGCTTAGTAACTATACTTCTGAGAGCTTTGAGGCAATGCACAGGTTGCTATGATGCTCATGAGTTGTTATCGCACAGTATTGATATGATGTCAGGATGCTTGCCCATGTGTCGGGGAAGGGAATGACTTGAAATGAGGTTTACTCAGCGCATGATACAGAGATTCGATATTTTACTTCCGATGGAGGAAAGGCAATCGAACTAAGAATGTTCATACTTGGGTTGATGGAGTAGCGGGACTCAATATTTTTGAGCGTGGTGGAATCTTCGCCTGTAATGTGGCATCATCGTCCTTGATTGGTTATAATGTGATAAGTTTGCCGGTGTTATGGTTTCCTTCAATTCTCCTTGAGGAAGGACATGTGGGAGGTGCCTTGCGGTGGAAAAACTTATAAAAATCCAAGTGTGAGAAACAGAAGTCGAGTAGTTGCTTAAAGGAGAGGGTTTGACCAAAGTGGGAGAGTGGCAGAGTAGCATGTGAGTCATGTGATAGGATAGCTACACGTCTTGAGGAATTTTTAGAGTGATTTGGGATACATGGTGGGCAGTGACTAGATCTACAGGCTTAATTTGGAATATTGTCTGCTATATTGAGGAAGATTGGTTGTGACAGAAAGGAGTTGCATGATATGAAGAAGGATACCACATGACTCTGGATTGGAATGTATTGTCGCACCTTTAGTTGACATCCATGAGGAGTGAACAGACTGTTGCAGCTGGTGAATGGGCTCGGACTCAGGATAATCTACTGATTTCGTAGTAATTATACCCAGTGTAGCGACGTTGGAATATGTCAGCATGTAGTTTCCACAAGTGGGATATCTCTTGTGAGCGGGATAGCGGTTGCGTGGTATTGACGAAACTTCCACGGAGTATTTCTACTGACTATCCAGGAAGAGGTTGCATATGTGCATGTGGCTAGTGATTCAAAGTATTCATGAAGTGTTTAACATAAAGGATGTCGAGGAATTTGGTGGGTTGATTGTGCTAGATCATGTCGATGAAGGAAGAATCTTGGTGGGTTTCAGGTTTATGCAATAGTAGCTTAAAGCTAAGTGGGAGAGTCCCACTGCCCACAGTTAGATTGCATGGTCGTCTATTTGTAAGATTTCTGGTTATCGACATATTGATGGGTTATTATGACTAAGGAAAGAGAACATCAGTGGTAATTTGAGCAAGCGATTTGAGGAATGTGTGCTATAGTTGGCCTTATCGGTTCATGCTCAGGATTTGGAAAGACTCAGGATTTATGCTTCGTGTAGAGGCGAGTTACAAGGAAGATGATTCAGCCATGTGCTTCTTTGAGAGGGTGCTCATATGCTAGCAGAGCCTTGGAGTTGATTATATTCGGGACCAAGTCAGAGTGGGTGACTCTCAATAACGGTACTAGTGGATTCAAAAGTTAAGGTGTGGTGCCTAAGGATTTCGAGTCCATAGTATGGTTGAATATCGAGCTATTGCAACGGATTATGATAAATGAGCTTGGAGTGTTCCGTGTTATTTTGGTCTACGGTGTAGCATGAGAGGAAGGGGAGCATGTAACATTGGATTTATAAAAAAATCACCAGAATGGGTATATCAATTGAAGACGCGATTATGCGCACAAGGAGGGTATGAAATGGTTCGTGGGTTTTGAGACAATGTGGTCTCGTGAAATGGGGTCACTTAGGATGAGTGCGGATTGAGTTCGTTATATTGATAAATGAGCTGTTGTTATTTCTAAGGAAGATCAAGAGTAAATTAGGAGAATTTGGGTTTAGTTAGCAATAGTTGAATTGGCATGATGATGGCAACGATCAGCTCCTTTAGTGTATTGAGTTGTGCATGTGATTTGCGGCGGTACGTGTGAGGTTCGACGGCCGCCGTAATTGATTTTATTTGGGGGCATTCGAGAATTATGGCATGTTATGTGTAGACGGATCCCAGAAGGATTATGGTGGTTTAGACCACTACTTGAGGTTGGTATTTTCTACAGATATGAGGATTCAATCCCGAGTTGAGATGGTTCTCTTGGAACGAGTTAAGTAAAAGGTTTCTATGTGGTGAAGTGTTTACCCTATTAGTAGTTCGGAAGTTAAGTTGAAATTCTTGTACTTTTGCGCATTGGCATGACTAAGTGCAATGATCAACATGGGAATCAGAAGTTGAGGATCAAGGTTGTAATTTGGTGTTGACAAGAATGTCAAGAGCTCGGATGAGCGGGAAAGGATTCAGATGGTTAGAGCAAGGTAGTATTGCCTTTGGCGTCACCTGAGAACGGTGCTTGGTGTGAAGAGGCTTTGCATACTGAATGCAGATTCTTGAATTGCTTTACAGCGTTGGTGTGGCCGGTAGTATGAATGTACATACTTGTTACCTAGTGAGGAAGGTCATGGGAGCATATCCCACGGGAAGATTGTATAAGTGTGACGTGTAGTCACTTGATTGATTGAAGAATGGAAACCAAGTATGAAAATTGTGGTAATATCTCTAATTGGGAATTTATGCCTGGAGGGCGCTCGGGTTCATTTGGTTGTGGACTGTGGGAGTTTGTTCCGGTTATGATGGTTGTTGTCATGTGTTATGTGAAAAAGGGTTATTATGGATCCTTGAAAGGTTATAAGCCTAGTACGGTGCGATTAAAATCTGCTTGAGGTATGTGGATGGATTTAAAAGTGAATGTGGGCTTTATGTCAGGCTGGATGTGTTCATTTCAACATAGTGCTCCTTATGAAGGAGTATTCGGATGTTGGATGTCATTTTTTCGTTGGCTTTTTTTTCATGTAATGCTATATTGTGCCATGTGAGTTGTGAAACGACTTGATAAATTTCACATGTGCTGAGGTTCCATGTACCAATGATGTTATGTGAGCATAATGGCTCTCGAGATTCAGATCATATATCTCACCTTAGTTGTGCTTGACTTTCACAGCGTATGGCATTAGCTGTCTCCCCAGGGATGGTATTATGCACTTAGCGTGCTTGTGGCCGATATTCGGGTATTTTGTAATAAAGAGCATTTTAGCTCGGTAACTAATTCCTTACAGGTTATTATGTGTGAATCAGGTGGCATGCTTCCACGGGTATGTTATTTGGATCGGGTTGCATGCCACAATAATGTGATGTTGAGTACAGTCCCCTATAGCTATTTTTTGAGTGTTTTGTATCCCATTTTCTAAGGAAGGTTCATGACACCTTTTCGGTTTTCCAATTAGTTATGCGGGTTGAGTAATCCTTTCTGGATTTCATTTTCCTTGGGTATCACGTTCGGGTTTGTAGCTCATTGGCTCATTGTGGCATGGTATGCGACTTTTGGCAGTGCCCGAGGTGGCTTATTACCTGGGCAGCTTATACTGGGTGAGACAAGATTTTTGGATCTGGGATCAATGCGATCGAATTATATGAAGCATATTAAAGAGAAAACACCATTATTCAGTTCATAATGGGGTGATGATTCTAGTCAAGAGGAGAGATTCAATGATTTGTTGACTCGTCAGTCGGTTATGAATTTTTACATGCCTCTTTCGTCGTGGCGGTATTGCAAGAGCTGGAACCAGACTTATATATGTCATGAGGTGCATGGTGAACATCAGATTCGGGGAATTTTGGCTATTGTTATCAGAGAATGTTATTATGGTCATGTGAATTATACGGTGCATGGTGTGAATTCAGCAAAGTTATGCAGTCATATTTTGGTACATTGTGTGGTGATTGGTACAATGATCGTATATTAGAAACAGGTCTAGCAGAAGATTTCGGATGTTGGAATTTGGCTCTAAGGCTAGTTTGACTAAACATAAGGGGAATCTTCAGATTTTCTCGAGCCAGTGTGCTCAACTGAGTTGTGGTAGCACGGGTAGGTTCACGAGGTGTTAAGTAGTGATTTCAGACAACTCTAGAGCAGTTCTTAGCACGTTCGAGGACGAACGCATGTTTAAGTGGGAGAGAATGTAATGACCCGACTGGTCGTTTTGAGCTCTAGTGCATTGTTTGGCGGTTTGAGGCCTTGAGTAGATTCACTGCAGGTATTATGACTTGTTCGCGTGGTCGGAATTTAAATTCGGGAAGTTCGGAGTTGATTTGAAAAACAAATTCTCATTTCGAAAGCCTTAAGCTAAAATAATTGACTAAGATTGGATTTTAGAGTAAACGTCCTCGGAATTGGGATTTGAAGGTTACAACAAGTTCGTATGATGATTTCGGACTTGGGCGTATGTTAGGATCCAGTTTTGGATACCCCATGAACGTTTTGGCACCTATTGTGGAAGTTAGCATTTTGGAAGAATTCCATAAATTTGGGTTGAAGTG
>AWOL01S0006966.1:13955-28617 GCA_000715115.1 Nicotiana otophora | reverse complement strand
CTTAAGAAGGTTTTCTCCATTTTTCCCAATTTTACAACCCAAATCACTAATTAAATGATGAAACCAAATATATAATCATGGAATTTAACCAAAACTAAGTAAGAATAACATACCCCAATCACTCCCTTGAAAATCTATCCAAGAATCGCCTCCAACCGGGCTTCCAAAACCAAATTGTGAAATAAACTCAAACCCTCATTTTTTAGATTTAATATTCTACCTAGAAGTCCTAAATCGCGATTGCGGAAAATGCTTCGCAATCACGAAGCACAAATTATGATGCCCACAAGTAACCCTACACGAACGTGAAAAACACCATGCGAACGCGATGCACTGACCTTCAGACCTACGCGATTGCAATGAACAAATGCACGTGACCCCCACCCCCTCCCCCCCAACCTTGCCTTATCTCTATGCGAACGTGACCTCAGCCACGCGTTCGTGATTTAAAGCCTCACTAACCTACGCGATCGCATCCCTCAACTCGTGAATGCGTAGAACAAAAACTTCAGCTGCCCAAATAAGCCTACGCGATCGCGGACCTTTCGACACGATCGCGTAGAAGGAAACCAGAACACACAGCACTTGCAGGCTTCAGCTAACTTCAAAGTCCCGTTTGACTCCGTTAACCATCTGAAATGCACCCGAGGCTCCCGAGACCTCAACCAAACATACCAACAAGTCCAAACATATCATACGAACTTAGTCGAGGCCTCGTATCACATCAAACAACATCAAAAACATGAATCGCGCATTGATTCAAGCCAAATGAACTTATGTATTTCTAACTTCTACATTCGATGCCGACACTTATCAAATCAAGTCCGATTGATCTCACATTTTGCACACAAGTCATAAAAGACACAACGGACCTACTCCAGCTCCTAGAACCAAAATCCAAGACCGGTAAATCACAAAGCCAACTCTCGGTCAAACTTCTCAATTTCCAAAGCTTCTAATTTTCCAGCTTGCGCCATTTCAAGCCTAAATCAACTACGGATCTCCATATCACTATCTATACACACTCCTAGGTCCAAAATCACCCAACGGAGCAATCAGAACCATCAAAACTCCATTCCGGATCCATTTACACATAAGTCAATATCCGGTCAACCTTTTTAACTTAAGCTTCCAACCTTGAGACTAAGTGTCTCAACTCATTCCGAAATATCTCCGGAACCGAACCGACTACCCCGGCAAGTAACATACCAACAATTCAGCAAAGAATAATCAGTAAATGGGGGGAACGGGGCTATAAAACTCAAAACGACTGGCTGGGTCGTTACAAATACAAATCTGAATAACAAATGCAAGGCGGGAAACAATTTCACTTCAGTTGTAGTACCATGATAACAAACTCAACTTTCAAAATTCCCAACATCTTCAAAATAAATAATAAATATGAGGCGAATACTTAAAAAGTAATAATCTAACCTAAGCATCGGGAACATAGTCAATGAAACAATATAATACAAAGAAATAATTTTCACATGCATGCTTTAACTCAATGACAACGCATATATACTCGTCACCTCACATATACGCCATCCCTACACATAATACACGTAGAAAATAGATCAACAAGTCCTAATCTCTCAAGTTATGGTTAAACACGACACTTACCTCACTCCGCAACCAAATCAATGCTTAACCACGGCTGTTCCTCTAGAATTAGCCTCCAAACCAATCAAATCTAGCCAAATATAGTTCAAATAATTCAAAATTGGTTTTAGAAACTACCCACAAGTGAAAAAGATGAAATCTTTAATGATTTTGAAAAACATCAAGAAAAGTCAACCCCGTGCCCGCTTGGTCAAAACCCGATCAAAACCCAATTACCCATTCACCCCGAGCCCGGTTATATAATTAGTTTCGACATTCGGTCTCAATTTGAGGTCTAAATCTTGATTTCTCAAAATCCCCAATTTCTACCTAAATCCCTAATTTCTAGCATGAAGAATCATAGATTAAAGGTTACAATCAATGAGTGTTTATAGAAAAGTAATGAAACAAGTTAAAATCTACTAACCAATGAAGTTGGAATGAAAAATCTCTTCAAAATCACCTCTAGGCCGAGCTCAAACTTGAATATGGTGAAAAATGAAGAAAATCCTGACTTTGGAAAGTTTTAATACCTGGGCGTCAGGTGTTCTTCGCATTCATGAAGCACCTGACGTATTTACGAAGAATCAGCGGCCAAAACTCTTATGCGTTCGTGAGCTACTCTTCGCGTTCGCGAAGGCTTACTTCCCCGTTCCTTCACGTTCGTGAACCAAGCAATGCGTTCGCGAAGAGTAACGGACATACTTCCTCCATGAACCCCATAACCGTACGCGTTCGCGAGAGGACGGTCGCATTTGCAAAGAGAAAGCCCCCCACTATTTCACGTTCGCGAAGAAAGATTCTACCCCTGCCCAAGTTTTTCCTTCGCGGTCGCGAAGCACATCACATCAGACACCAGAAACTGCTGAACATCAGCAATCTCCTAAGTCTGAAATGGTCCGTAGCCTATCTGAAACTCACCCGAGCCCCTCGGGCTACAAACTAAACATGCAGACAAGTGTAATAACATCATACGAATTCTCTAGCATGATTAAAACACTAAAAAAACATCTCTAAGTACGAATCAGACATCATAATGCATGGAGTTTCAATGAAAACTCAAGAACCTCTAAAATCACAACCAAGCATCCGAATCCTATCAAACCAACTCCGAATTGCACCAAATCCTACAGAAAAGTTTCAGATAGCAAAATGGACCTATACCAAGTCTAAAAAAAAACGAACCTGATAACCACAAAGTCAACCTACGGTCAAACCTAGGAAGTTTACAAACCTTCAAATTACTAGCTTTCAGCAAAACAAGTCAAATCAAGTTCGGGACTTCCGAATTCAATTTTGGGAATACGCCCAACTTCAAAATCATGATACGAACCCAACGGGACCATCAAAATACCGATCCAGGATCATTTACACAAAATATTGACCGTAGTAAACTCAAGTTATTTTTTATGCCAAAATTCATGTTGTTTTCAAATTTTCACATACAATCTTTTCGGAAGACGAAACGGATTGCGCATGCAAATCGAGAAACATCAAATGAAGCTAATAGAAGTCTCGGAACACAACAATAAGGGCTAGTACTCAAAACGACCTATCGGCTCGTCACATTCTCCACGTCTAAAAGAAACGTTCATCATCGAACGGACAAAGAAAAATACATGGACTAGTGAAAAGGTGTGGGTATCTACTCCGTATATTGGACTCGGACTTCGACGTGGCTACCCCGATCGGCTGACCTCTCCACTGCACTCTCACAGAAGAATAACTCTTATACCTCAACTTTCGGACCTTCCGGGCTAAAATAGCCACCTACTCCTCCTCATAAGTCAAATCCTTGTCCAGTTGGACTGAGCTGAAATCTAATACATGGGATCGATCACCGTAATACTTTTGGAGCATGGAAACATGGAAAATCGGGGGAACTACCGATAAGCTAGGCGGCAATGCAAGTCTGTAGGCCACCTCACCAACTCACTCAATGATCTAAAGGACCGATATACCTAGGGCTCAACTTTCCCTTCTTCCCGAACTTCATCACACCCTTCATGGGTGAAACTCGTATCAAAACCCTCTCTCCCACCATGAATGCTACATCACGAGCCCTCCGATCAGCGTAACTCTTCTTCCTAGACTGGGTTGTACGAAGACGATCCTGAATTAACTTGAATTTCTCCAAGGCATCCAGAACCAAATTAGTGCCCAACAACCTAGCCTCTCCCGACTCAAAACAACTAACTGGAGAATGATACGCCTCTCATATAAGGCCTCATAAGGAGCCATTTGAATACTCGATTGGTAGTTGTTGTTATAAGAAAACTCCACAAGCGGTAAGAACTAATCCTAAGAATCCCCGAAATCCATAATACGGGCACATAGCATGTCTTCCAAGGTCTGAATGGTGCGCTCGGACTGCCGTCCATCTTGGGGTGAAATGTTATACTCAACTCAACCCGCGTACCTAGCTCCTGTTGCACAGCTCTCCAGAAATGCGATGTGAACTGTGTGCCTCGATCGAAGATAATTGACACTAGCACACCGTGAAGACGAACAATCTCCCGGATATAGATTTCAGCCAGCTGCTCTAAAGAATAGGTAGCTTCCATGGGAATGAAATACACCTACTTGGTCAACCTATCCACTATGACCCATGCTGCATCAAATTTCTTCAAAGTACGTGGAGCCCAACAACGAAATCCATGGTAATACGCTCCCACTTCCACTCAGGAATCTCAAGTCTCTAAAGCAAACCACCAGGCCTCTGATGCTCGTACTTCACCTGCTGGCAGTTCAAACACCGAGACACATACTCTAATATATCTTTCTTCATTATTTTCCACCAATAATGTTGCCTCAAATCCTGATACAACTTTGCAACACCCGGGTGAATGGAATACCATGAACTGTGGGCCTCCTCAAGAATCAACTCACGTAGCCCATCCATATTGGGCACACAAATCCGACCCTGCATCCGCAACTCCCAATCATCTCCAATAGGAACCTCCTTGGCATTGTCGTGTTGCATTGTGTCCTTAAGTACAAGCAAATAGGGGTCATCATACTGACACTCTTTGATGCGCTCATACAAAGAAGACCGAGTAACCACGCAAACAAGAACTCGGCTGGGCTCCGAAATATCTAACCACACGAGTCGATTGGCCAAATCCTGAACATCCAATGCTAGCGATCTCTCACCAACTAGAATATATGCAAGGCTACCCATACTCTCAGCATTTCTGCTCAAGGCATCGGCCACCACATTAGCCTTCCAGGGATGGTACAAAATGGTAATATCATAGTCTTTTAACAGCTCTAACCACCTACGCTGCCTCAAATATATATCCTTTTGATTAAATAAGTTCTGTAGACTCCGATGATCTGTGAATACCTCACACGACACACCGTAGAGGTAATGCCTCCAAATCTTCAATGCATGAACAATAGCTTGCAACTCTAAATCATGAACATGGTAGTTCTTCTCATGAACCTTCAGCTGCCGCGACGTAGTATGCAATCACCATACCATCCTGCATCAATACCGCGCCCAGCCCAATACGTGATTCATCACAATACACGATGTAAGACCCCAAACTCGTAGGCAACACCAACATTGAAGTTGTTGTCAAAGCAGTCTTGAGCTTATGAAATCTCAACTCACACTCATCAGACAACCTGAATGGGGCACCCTTCTGGGTCAATCTAGTCAATGGGGCTGCGATAGACAAAACTCCCTCCATGAACCGGTGATAGTAACCCACCAAACCTAGAAAGCTCTGAATCTCTGTAGCGGAAGTAGGTCTAGGCCAGTTCTGAACTGCATCAATCTTCTTAGGAACCACTTTAATGCCCCTGGAAGATACCATGTGCCCTAAAAAGGTAACTGAATCCAACCAAAACTCACACTTTGAGAACTTGGCATATAACTGACTATCTCTCATGGTCTGAAGTACAACCCGAAGATGCTGCTCATGCTCCTCTCTACAATGGGAGTAAACCAAAATATCATCAATGAAGACGATCATAAAAGAATCCAAATAGGGCTTGAATACCTTGTTCATCAAATCCATAAATGCTGCTAGGACATTTGTCAAGCCAAATGATATCACTAGGAACTCATAATGACCATACCAAGTCCGAAAAGCCATCTTAGGGACATCTGATGCCCTAATCTTTAACTGACGATACCCATACCCTAAATCAATCTTCGAAAATACTTTGGCACCCTGAAGATGATCAAATAAGTCATCAATCCTCGGAAAAGGATACTTGTTCTTGATTGGTGACTTTGTTCAACTACCGATTATCTATACACATCCTCATCGAACCATCGTTCTTCTTCACAAACAACACTGCTGCACCCTAGGGCAAGACACTAGGTCTAGTGAATCCCTTATCAAGAAAATCCTGTAACTGCTCCTTCAGTTCCTTCAACTCAATGAGGGACATACGGTATGGTGGAATAGAAATGGGTTGAGTGACCGGAGCCAAGTCAATATAGAAGTCGATATCTCTATCGGGCGGCATCCCTGGCAAATCTGCAGGAAACACCCCTGGAAACTCGCGCACAACTGGTACTGAATCAATAGAAGAACCTCCACACTAGGATCACGGATATAGGCCAAATATGCTAGACATCCCTTCTCGACCATATGTCGAGCCTTCACATAAGAAATAACCCAGCTAGTAGAATGGTTAGGAGTCCCTCTCCACTTTAATCGAGACAACCCTGGCATGGATAAGGTCACTGTCTTGGCGTGACAATCTAAAATATCGTGATAAGGTTATAACCAATCCACGCCCAAAATAATATCAGTCCACCATATCAAGAAGTAGAAGATCTACACTAGTCTCAAGGCTCCCGATAGAAACCACACACGAGCAATAAACATGATCTACTACAATAGAATCTCCCACAGACATGGACACATAGACAGGAGCACTCAAAGAATCACGAGGCATAACCAGATATGTAGCAAAATAGGATGACACGTTCGTATAAGTAGAGCCCAGATCAAATAGAACTGAGGCATCTCTATGGAAAATTGGAACAATTCCTGTGATGATGGTTCCAGATGACTCTACCTCAGGTCTAGGTGGAAATGCATAAAATATGGGCCAGGCCCTACCACTCTGAACTCCGCCTCTCGGATGACCTCTAGCTGGCTGGCCTCTGCCTTTACTGGCTTAACCTCCACCTCTAATGGCCTGACCTTCACCTCTAGTAGATTGACCCCGCACCTCTAGGTGGCTGAGCTAGCGGTGGAGCAACCACTGCCGGAACCATGGTACGAGAACCCTACGGTAGCATGGCGCCCTGTGACCTAGGGCAAAATCTCATGACGTACCTCGGATCTCCACAAGTATTACAAGTCCTCCGATGCTGTGACTGCTGACTCTGGAACTAACCTTGTCGACCTGGATAATTACCCTGATAACTCTGGATCGGAGGTGCACTAATAGGGGTTGAAGGTGCACTGTAGGCTAGATGCTCAGGATGAGACCCATAATAACCACGACTACCCGAAGCACCGTGAAATGCCTGAAGCGCTGACTGAATTAGCCTAGGAGCATAGCCTCTACCAAATGAACCTCTGCCTCCAGATGAGGCACCACTAAAACCACCGAAATGACGAGGCCTCTTCTCCGATACCTCCTGCCTACTCTAACCACGAAGCATCTTGATCCCTCTAGAAATCTCTATGGCCCTCTAGAAAGAAATATCATCTTCGATCTCCTTGGCCATCTGTAGCCTGATACTGAAAGTAAGTCCATCAATGAATCTCCTCACTCTCTCCTTCTCAGTAGGGAGTAAGATAACTACATGGAGAGCTCGGTCCATAAATCAAGTCTCATAATGGGTAACGGTCATGCTAACTTGCTGAAGGTGCTCGAACTGTTTGCGGTACTCCTCTCTCAAAGTGAAAGGAATAAACTTCTCCAGACAAATCTATGAAAATCGATCCCAAGTGAGGGGTGACGAACCCGCCAGTCTACCCCGCTTGTAATCCTGCCATCACCTCTTGATAGAACTGGTCATTTGGAATACTGCAAAGTCGACCCTATTGGACTTAACAATACACATGTTACACAACATCTCGTAGCAAAGATCCAAATATTCATGTGGGTCCTCAGAAGGGTCCTCAGAAGGGGCACCACTAGTGGAACTACTGGAGTCTGATATATGGGAGCCATCTGCTCCGGAGTGTGAGTGGCGGGAGTTTGTGCTCCTCCCTCATCCTGAGAGACAGTTGGTTCTACCGAAAATGCACTGGTCTGGGCCACACTCTCCATGAGGCCCACTAAGCGTATTAGAGAGTCCTGAAGTGCGGGAGTGGCTATAAATCCCCTCAGGACCTGAGCAGGTCTGACTGGTGCGGTCTGAGCTGGGATCCCCTCCTCATGATCAATCTGAGTCTCCATAGTAGGTGTTGTTGCACGTGCTCTAGGTTGAGCTCTGCCTCTGCCTTGGCTTCGGCCCCTACCCCTGGTAGTGGCTACAACAGAGGGCTCCGGCTCCTGCCCAGCTGTAGATGTTGTACGTGTTCTCACCATCTGCGAGAGAACAAGAATGGAATAATTTAAACATCAATGATAGAATAAAATCGCACGATAAGAAACAAAGAAGTGAAATTTTCCTAAAGCTCCATAGCCCCTAGAAGATAAGTACAGACGTCTCTGTACCGATCCTCTAGACTCTACTAAGCTTGCTCGTGACTCTTGAGACCTAAGCAACCTGACGCTCGGATACCAACTTGTCATGACCTGGAATCCCACCCTCGGGACCGTGATGACGCTTAATATTTCACTTGCTAGGCCAGCCAACGCTAGCGAGATTATTTAACCAATTTTAATAATTCAAAATAAAACATTAATGAAAATAAACTGAAATAGTCTAAAATGAAATAATAATAATAATAATACATATGACGATATCAAAACATCTCTCAGAATTCGGGGTCACGAATACATGAGCAACTAGAGTACTACACATATGGTTTGAAGCAAATACAGTTGTTTGAGACTAGATAAACAGTAGAACAGATAAAGAAGGGGACTTCGGGGATGCGAACGTTGTGCAACTATACCTCAAGTCTCTAAATATAGCTGAATCCGAGCAAACCACCACTAGACACCGCTGGGATCAATACTAATATTTGCACAAAAAGTACAGAAGTGTAGCATGAGTACAACTGACCCAATGTACTCTGCAAGTGTCGAGTCTAACCTCGACGAGGTAGTGACGAGGCTATGACAGTATAACCAAGTAAATCACCAATCCGGAAATCAAATAAGGCAATGAAACAAAGATGGCACGCCATAACCCTTCGTGCTTTTACTCTCGCCCTCACCATGTAATATCATAAATAAAATGGCACGGTATCACCCTTCATGCTTTTACCTCAACCTCCCATAATATGATAAATGCTGATAAATAATCAAATACACGGCATCACCCTTCGTGGTTAAATCCTCACAACCTCTCAATATATGATAATGAATGCAAATAAGGTACATCAATACCCTTCGTGCTTTTCACTCTTTCTCACAAAGCAACAATACAAATCCGAATAATAAATACAAGGAGGGAAACGATTTCACATCAATTATAGTTCCATGGTAACAAACTCAACTTTTAAATTTCCCAACATCTTCAAAATAAACAATAAATGCTAGGCGAATAATTAAAAAGTAATAATCTAACCTAAACATGGAGAACATAGTCAATGAAACAATTTAATACAAAGAAATAATTTCCACCCACATACTTTAACCCAATGACAACACATATATACTTGTCACCTTGCATATATGTCGTCCCCACATATAATACGCGTAGTAAATAGACCAACAAGTCATAATCCCTCAAGTGAAGGTTAACCATGATACTTACCTCACTCCACATCCAAATCAATTCTCAACCGCGGCATTTCCTCTAGAATTAGCCTCCAAACTAATCAAATCCAGCCTAATATAGTTCAAATAATTCAAAATAGGCTTTAGAAACTACCCACAAGTGAAAATATACATTCTTTAATGATTTTGGAAAAAGTCAACAAAAGTCAACCCCGAACTCGGGGTCAAAACTCGAGATTCGGACTAAGACCCAATTACCCATTTACCCTTGAGCTCGGTTATGTGATTAGTTTTGAAATTCGACCTCAATTTGAGATATAAATCTCGATTTCACAAAATCCTCAATTTCTACATAAATCCATAATTTCTTCCATGAAGAATCATAGATTAAAGGTTAAAATAATTGGGTGTTTATGGAAATGTAATGAAATAAGTTAAAATCTACTAACCAATGAAGTTGGGATGAAAACACTCTTCAAAATCGCCTTTAGGGAGAGCTAAAACGTGAAAAAGGTGAAAAATGAAGAAAATCCCGACTTTGGAAAGTTTTAATACCTGGGTGTCAGGTATTCTTCGCGTTCGCGAATCAACTGACTCGTTCGCGAAGAATCAGCGGCCAAAATGCCCATCGCATTCGCGAAAGACCAATCGTATTCACAAATGCTTACTCCCCCCTGCCTTCATGTTCGCGAGCCAAGGAACGCGTTCGCGAAGAGTAACGGACAGACTTAGTCCCAGAACCCCATAACCCTATGCATTCGAGACAGGACGGGCGCATTCGCGAAGGGCAAACCCCCTACTACTTCGTGTTATAGACTGTGTCCCCACGTTCGCGAAGAACAATTCTGCCCCAGCCCAGGTTTCCCCTTCACGATCACGAGAGTAGCTTCGCGATCACGAAGCACATCATACCATACACCAGAACCTGCTGAAAACTAGCAATCTCCTAAGTCTAAAATGGTTTGTAGCCTATCTGAAACTCACCAAAACCCCTCGGTCTCTAAACTAAATATGGACACAAGTATAATGACATCATACGAACTCGCTTACGGGATAAAAATACCAAAATAAAATCTCTAACTATGAATGTCACATCAAAATGCATGGAGTTTCAAAGAAAACTCAAGAACCTCTAAAATTACAAGCGTCTGAATCCTATCAAACCAACTCGATTTGCACCAAATTTTGCAGACAAGTTCAAATATCAAAACAAACCTATACCAAGTCCTAGAACCAAAATTCAAATCCGATAACCACAAAGTCAACTTACGGTCAAACTTAGGAAGTTTTCAAACCTTTAAATTACTAGGTTTCGACAAAACAAGTCAAATCAAGTTAGGTACCTCCGAAAATAATTTCGGGCATACGCCCAAGTCCAAAATCATGATACGGACCCATCGGGATCGTCAAAATACCGATCCGGATTTGTTTACATAAAATGCTGACCGTAGTCAACTCAAGTTATTTTAAAGCTACAAAATATATTTTTTTTCAAATTTTCACATAAATTCTTTCCGGAATAAGACACAGATTGCGCACACAAGTCAAAAAATATCAAATAGAGCTAATAGAAGTCTCGAAACACAGAAATAAGGGCTAGTACTCAAAATAGTCTATCGGATCGTCACATGATATCTCTATTTGATGTTTAGAGCTTGGAATCACAGTTTAATTTGATAAATTCATGTTTAGGTGATTTCTCTGAAAACGTTGATGCGTTGACTGATATACTTGAAAATCATGCTTATTTCTTCTCCTATTGTTATACGGTTGTACCTGATATTACTTAAGTTATTTTTCCTTTTTTTGCCATTATTATAATGTTATTGTTGATGTTGGATTTTGAAAATGAGTATTGGACCTTGTTAAGCTCGTCATTGCTTTAAGCCCGAGGTTAGGCTTGCTACTTATTGAGTACATGAGATTGGTCGTACTCGTATTGCACACAACACTTCATGTGCAGATCAAGGTGTTGTTGATTGTGGTAGTTGCCAGTGAGCCGTATCCGGACTTTTTTTTTTATATAAACCTCTCCCAAATTAGGAGGATCTATAGTGTTTTCACACTTCCCCTCCATCCTGACTCGAACCCAGGACCTAACGGTCGTAGGTGGATGTATTGTTTTACCAACTGAGCAAGCCTCACTTGTCAGCCGTATCCGGACTAGTTGGAGATTTCGAGGTAGCACTGTTGTTGCGTTCGCAGACCTTGAGTTCCCCTCTTTTATATCATATTATTATTGTTCAGTCTTTCAGATAGTATTGTATTTTGTTCAGAATCTGTATTTAGTATTTTATATAACTCATGCACTCGGCGGCACCAGATTTTTGGGGTGGATTCAGTTGTATTGACATTATGACTTCATTTATTTGTGTTATTCAGCTATTTAAGACTATTTCTTATCATTGTTGAAGCTTATTCCCGCATATTTATTGTTGACTTTCCTAGCAAGCGTTGTTAGACGTTATCACAACTTGGTGAAATTTTGGGTCGTGATAGTTGTGAAATTATATAGAAATACATCATAAGCAACACATTAGAAGGTTGGGAAAGGAGGATAAGAGATAAAAAAAGAAATAGTTTTAAAATAGTACGTAATATATTTAAAAAAGAAAAGTTACATTAGCTTGTAATAAAATATAATTACCATTAATTCTCACCCGCCCCTTGAGAATTGGTGAGTATAATTTTACTCTTTTAATTACACCTAATTCTATGTTGATCAAGTAATTGTTTGGTCAGACAAACATGTTAAATTGTATAATTACACCCAATTACAACAAAATCTAATTCCTACGTGGCTTTCCAAACATTATTTCCTTTTATTTGTTCATGCTTCCTAGAATTCTTCATTGTATTTTCTTAGTGTTTTGGAATAGACAAAGTAGAAAATACATAAATTGAGTGGTTATGGATATGAAATGCAAAAAGAGAGGGGGGGGGGGGGGGGGAATAAACAAAAGAAGGACAGGATACAAAGGAAAATTGCCACCACTAACTAGAAATTATAAAAACTCATATAATTAGACCACTTCCTCAACACATTGAGGGATCCATTTGTAAGCAGTCAATTATGAAGAAATGGGGAAACAACTTGAGGTACAAGCAGATCCTTTGGATAAACTTTACAGAATTAATGGACATAAAGCCAACTAAGAAAGAGACAGATTGAGACCAGCTCCAGTCAGGTCACTTGGGTAGAGTTTGTCACTTGCAAGCAAGATCTAACTACTTTTTTCCTTCCTAACTTCAATTGAAATTGTGCTTTATTTCATTGTCATTGTGCCTAAAACAAGTGGTGGAGGGGCAGAGGCACATGCACGGAAGGAGATTCCTCTTTGTCGAAAAGTAATATTGTGCTATAAATTAAAAATAAGTTTTTATATACATAATTTTTTAATCTCTTAAACAATATAAAAGAAGTGCATGTTTAAATCCCAAATATGACATTATTATATTATTTTGAATCTTCTTGCAATTAAAATTTCTGATTCCGTAACTACCTCTCATCATCTCTCTCAACCCTTATTCTCATAGGGGAGGAAAAAGGAAAGAGGGAAGGATGGAGGGTGTGGGGTGGGAAGGCAGAAGACGAAAAATACTCAATGGTAACTTTATTCTTCTGCATATATGTAAATTAAAATTAAGAGCTGAAGTACAATTACTTATTAGGAGTAGGACAGGGAGCATGGGCTGCTTTTCTTTTTCTTTATTTTTCCCTTTCTTTTTATACCCTTTCTCTTTATCTTTTTTGTTGAAAGGAGTTAAATCTTTTCGCTGGTATAGGATAATCTATTAAATACCAAACACAAATGACAAAGATCACAGACAATTTATGGCTAATAATTATAGCTATATATATATATATATAAAAAAAAAATTCACCAATTACTAGCATAAAACTTGTAAGTTCCGTAATTTACTGGTCATGAAGCATTTCTAGAATGGAAGAACAAACAAAAAGTGACATTTAAAAAGGATTCATAAGTAGTAACATGTCACACACACCGGAAAAGAATAAAGATAACAAAAAGGGTACTGTGTATCTATGTGTTTCTTTTAACTACCAAAAAAGCAGCTTCTTAATTTGAATTGACATATGCTTTGCAAGGAAGGATCTAAAGGGTGAGGAATGGGACAAAGGGCGTCTTTCCTCCTTTTTTCATTCAATATTGAGTTTTCTACTCGGTATTTGGTATCCACATACAGACCTTAACTAATTTGAATTCATATAGCATAATATCCATTAACGGAGAAAACACTCCCTGTAAGAATTTTTTTTTATTTTCAGACTCGAATCCAAAAGAATAAAAGAATCATACACATCCTATCACAATCCTTGATACTTTAGTTCTACGAGTACCTAGCATGGGATGGAGTTCACAACCCATTTGTGGTTCTTTTGGACAAGTGTGACGGAAATGTGTATTTTAAAAAAAGAGTGACATTTCTATATATAGCGCTCTTTTAAAGAGCGCTATACTTTAACGGAGTTTTGGCCGTTAAGTATAGCGCTCTTTAAAAGAGCGCTATATATATATATAACGTCACAGTAAACCGCGCTATATGCATAGCGCGGTATATAACCGCGCTATACCTGTTTTGTGGGCCCACCAATAAGTCTCATGCGTTTAACTGACATAACAATAATTCAAATGGGTATAGCGCTCTTTAAAAGAGAGTTATACCTAAACAAATTCAGCCCACCGAGCTAGGCATTGCCTTATTTAAAGGCGTTAGGATTTTACAAAAATTCATTCAAAAATATTCCTAACTCTCGTTCAAATTTTTCTTCTTGTTAAATTCTCAAGCATTTTTTCATAATGTCTGAAAAGCGAAAA
The DNA here is from genome assembly GCA_000715115.1 of Nicotiana otophora. NCBI lineage: Eukaryota > Viridiplantae > Streptophyta > Magnoliopsida > Solanales > Solanaceae > Nicotiana > Nicotiana otophora. The sequence continues at coordinate 14,362 of AWOL01S0006966.1, read as the reverse complement.
GTAAGGGTTTCATTATATTGGAGGGTGAGGTTGTGGTGGCGAATAAGTCGNTAATAATGTCTGAAGAGCGAAAAGTAAAGGTCTCATTATATTGGGGGGTGAGGTTGTGGTGGCGAATAACTCTGTGAGCTATAGTTTATCTCCACAGTGTCATGTTAAGTTACCACTTACAATGGAGTACGATAGATTGGTATCGTTGTTATGTAATAAAATGAGTGTGAGGAAACGTTCGGTGAACCTTAAAGTAACCGGAAGATATCTGTTTTTCGTCACTCCGCAAGGGGTTGCTTGTTACGCTGAGCTTAACATCGACGATGATAAATCTTTGAGGGATTTTTTGAGGACTCCGGATGAATACCGGGAATTTCTTGTGATAAAAATATTGGAAATATATGTCAAGGTCGAAG